>JAYJMB010087876.1:0-37061 GCA_036873735.1 Pouteria campechiana
TGGAGAGAGAGTGCTATATTAAAGAGGTCCAAATTGTCTATATAATAAACTAGATTTTTGATAATTAATTAAGAACTTTAATGATTTTAGATGACATGATATTTTAGGATTTTTGACCATAGAAAGTTTGATCATATGATGTAGCATATTGGCCATCCAATATTTCAAATCAATCATCTAATATGATCGGATCATTGAATTGTTAACTAGAGATCTAAGCTTGAATAAGCGAGCTAACATAATAATGCGCTCGTTGGCTTAAGGTCTAAAAACCCAAATTAGACAATTTATGGGTTAAATAAATCAATTCTTGATTATGTTTTAATAACTCATGTAGTTCAAATTGTTAAAATCATGGTCAATCAAAGGGGATGTCACAGGTTCGAGGGGGTAAAAAATACAAACATATTTTGTTTTTTTGTTTTTCGACTAGTGAAACCCACAAGGGGACAAAGTGAAATGATTTTCATCCATTTTGTGGATGAGTTATGTATTTACTCTACTTGGATGTGACTTGATGGAAAGCTCAAGATGTCTATAAAGAAGGAAAGGGGGGGGGGTGCGAGAGAGAGAGAGAGAGAGAGAGAGAGAGAGAGAGACTGGTTATAGAAAGGTGCTCACTAGAAAAGCCAAAAGAGTTTTGAGGTGTAGTTCATGCAATCAGATAAGTTTTAGATTTCTTAGATTTATGTGAGCCAAGAATTTTAAATTTTGATGAAATAATAAATAAAATATTTTTAGATTAGTACCAACTATAGATCTTAGATTGGCATAGATGATGCTTGTTTAAAATGCATTGAATTGAATTATGTTGGTCTCTTATAGATGGTAGCTCAAGAGGGGGGGTGAATTGAGATTTTGTAAATTTTGGCCAAATAAAAAATAGTACTAAAAAGGAATGGAATAAATCACATAGTATACAAACATGGGTATTTTTATACTGGTTTGGCCCTTCTTTGGTACCTACTCCACTTCTCTGAGTTAGTCTCTCTATTGCTCTTAGTTCCACTACACTTGATCAGCTCACTCTGATAAAAAAAATAAACTTATTGGTTTTCATGAGCTCACCAACTATCTCTTACAATCTCCTAGCAAGTCTCTCTACTTGTTGTAATTAATACAATCAAATAGCAAGCCCCTTGCTTGCTATAACAGAAAATGAAAATAAATGTGTATAGAAATGTGCCTCTTACTTAGGCAAAATGTACAAAGATTAAAAGCAGTGTGATAAATGATATAACAATGAGAACAAAAGTTTTCAGACTCCAGAAGTAATGTTGAAGTTATTGCTTTAAATATAGATCAGAATGTTACGCAGTGGAGTTGAAATCTCTTGGAAGAAAGCTTTAAGTATGTGTAAATGCTCTTAAATTCATTTGGTAGTTTTCTCTAACTTCTCTAATCACTAGAACATCTTCTATTTGCTCCTCTTATACCGAGATTCAAAATCTGCTTGTTGGAGAAGACGAAGAACTCTATGAATGGGTGCTTCTTTAGAAATTTGGAGTTTTCATGTTGTTTGGAATCACTGCTACTTCAGACCATCTGAAGCACTGTTAGACCCTTTGAAGGGATGGAAATTTGCTGCTTGTAAATGATTTAAACTAGCTCCTTTATAATAGTGCTTCAAGACATCTGGAGTAAAACTTCAAACCTTCTAAAGCGACGTAAATCCCTTAGTCGTATGCTTACATGCTTCAACTTATCTAAAGTGTGTTGCACACATGCTTCAACGCATCTAAAGTAGAACTTTAGAACGTCTGAAGTGTCATTAACACTTCAACGCAATGACTTCGTGCTTTAGCACCTCTGAAGTGACACAATTCCCTTAATGTTGCGCCAGTGTTCAGCTCCTTTGATGCACATTTTTTCATGCTTTAGCACCTCTGAAGTTGTCAAGTTGTCTTCAAAACATCTGAAGTAATACATTTTTCACTATAGGCTTTCTAAACTTAGTCTTTACACTTAGAGTTCCTGCCCACATATCAACGGTTGATTTTTCACCTTTGAAGCTTGTATTCATCATCTGAAGCATCTTTTGAGTGCACCTTGAAGCATTTAGACTTAAATATTGTGCTCCCAACCTTCATCTTTCAAGCTCTCTGAACTTTTTCATTATCATGCCCCACCTTCTGAGGCCCGATTTATCATTTTGCACTGTATTTCACTTCGAATTGCCCACTTTTAGGGTGGGATGCTCGAGTCCCATTTTCTAATTAGCCTAATTTTTACCAAAAATTGGATAGTCTCCCTTAAAAATGGAGTTGTCTAAACCTGTACAGTCATATATAAACTAACATAAAGCAATAATATAAATTCTAAACATACACCCACATTTCCACAGCCCAAGATTGAATGTGAATCATGATGGCAATACATCCACTAAGCTAACATACTATTCATTTATAAACACAAATACTTTATTATGATAGGCTATTCAATTATACATCTATGACAATTTTCTAACTATAATTATACAATCCAAATAAATTACAAATCCAAATTATTCTATCATAAGAATAATATTTTCAAAGCTAGCTCACTAGTCCCAAGCCTTAGCTGCGATTCTTTACCTGATCTGTCAGCTAAAAAAAATAAAACAAGAAGGCATGAGTCTAGGCAACTCAGTAAGTAGACAAATGTAATAAATAATAATTAATCCATAATTAGTATATTTCATATCAAATAATCAATATTTATCCTTATAAATAATCACAAATGGATATATGTTCATCAATATAACCAAATAAAGAATTTTCATGTTATTTCCATCCAATCCATCAAGCTCATGTTGAACAAATCTTCAAATTAAACATACAACGAAGGGATCTTATCTATCCTTTATATTAACCATCCATACTAAACCAAGCATCAATTGTAATCAAACATGGGATATCTACTATCCCCACCAAAACATACAAACCTAAATTCATACAAATGGAATAATCCCCATGTATTTAACAAATATGCCCGGCTTTTAAACAAATTGGATAAACATTATCCCTAGCCATCCAATGAAAACAAATGCCTACTTACCTCAGGTTCTTAGCCCTCAATCGTTCCTCCAACTCTACGCCTTTTCATCCTTCTCAAATCATCTTGTACAGGGTAACAATCCTACTCATTTACAATCATAACTTAAACTGATTTATTATTACAATCAACATATTTTTATTATTTATAACATGCCATTTAAAGTTTAAGTCCTCAACTCGCTCAATTTGTAACTTAAAAACTTTATATTCAAATTCTTTTTTAATGCAAATTGGGTCTTTGTCCAAAAATCAGATTTTTCATTCCCAAACAACCCAAACAAATCTCAAAATAGCTTGATTCATGTCTTAATTATTTTTTCCATAATTATTACTTATAAACTACCAATTTGGGTAAAAATCACTGTTCGTAGATTGGTTAGAAACTCTAGCAAGCCAAATCCATGGATTATTATGCCCAAATCACTATAATCGACCCATAAAATCATTTCCCCCATGATTTTCATATCAAATTCATCATTTTCCCCTCCAAAATTTTATAACTCCAAAACCCTGATTCAATATAAGACATGAATTCTAATGGGGAAAACATGCAATTCAAAAATGGTCTTCTCCCATGAACAAGAATCTAAGCTCAAAGCTCTCATTAGTTTACTCAGCTTGCAAGAATTCAAATCTTCTTTCATTTCCACCATTCAAATGCCAAAAACTCATTTCCCTTAGCATGCTTGGATAATAATCTCTCATAATCCACTTGTTTCTAAGTCCAAATGTTAAGAACTTGGATCAAACATGGCTAGGGCACAAAGTTTGGGACATAGAAGAAGAGAGATGGATACAAATGAAAATGGAATGGGTCAAATCTTTAAAAAGTTAGATTTTTCAGTGCTCTAACACGCTAACAAACCCTTGCTGCTACAGAGAAAAGCCTTGCTACGATAAGGTCTTGCTGGATGGCTAAAACATGTAATTTTGGAGCCTTGCCGCAACAGAAAATGACCTTGTTATGGAAAGGCAATTTTTTTGCTGTGGCAAGATCCTACTGGATGCCAAAAAGAATGTATTTTCTGGAGGCTTGAAGGGCAGAGAAAAGCCTTGTTGTAGTAAGCTCTTTCTATCTAATATAGTGATAGTATTTTGAGTATAACTTTTGCATACGATATCCAAATGATCTAATTTTTGAGGCATTGGAAAGATACTTCAAGAGAAATAACTATTATGTTAAATAATTTTTCAAATCAGCCCCTAAATATTTTAAAATTTTTAATAAAGTTGACCTATCTCATTCATCTTGTTATTTTCTATCATTTGGAATAATTTTGGTGTATTAGTCATAACTTCCTCATATGACATCGGAATTAAGTGATTTTTCTTTCATTGGTCAGATAATTTCACAATCTATAACTTTTATGTCAAACACTCTTTCAAATTATTCAATTATCTATATCAAAATTGAATCATAATGAAACCCTTTTTTGAATTCAGTATTTTTACTTATGAAAGATCACATAGCGGGCATAAAATATTTCAAATCTCCAAATAATCACTTCTCACACATCCCATACATAAAATGAATTATGTTCATATCATTTGCTACCTCATTTGAGGTTACTTATCAAAAATTTCCTACTCAATTATTTTTAACCAAATTCTCTCTGAATTTTCTGCTATAAATAACTCCACATTCTAATTTTATTCCAAATTACACCTAAATCTTAAACCAAGATTCCCCACATATCATAATAACTATGATAATCATACTAGGTCATTCATATAGATCATAATCAAGCCTTTGCTTAATTTCACCATTTTAGTTCTTTTCCTCTTATTGTTTTTATATATCCTAGAATACTGAAATTTATAGATACCGTGGTCCAAACTCTACCCATATCTATATGAGAAAATTTCAATCACCTCAAACATCATCTAAGGCTATTCATTCATTGATTTTTTGTGATTTTATGAAAATCACCTATTGAGTTCTTTTCACCTGAACACTTAGCTCAATAGTTCAAAATTCTAAAATTATCTCAAAATTTCAATTCAATATCTCATACGCATAACATTATATATAATAATCATGCTACATTAGTCATTCAAGTCATATACATGACTTCACTCAAAATCACTATTTGGGTCAATTTAACTCAAAACTAGTAATGAAGTCATTCTCTTTGTTCAATTCAGTTTTTTATAACAATTTTTTTTATAAAACATCAAGTATCACCTCAATTCTTCATTTTACTAAAATATGAAATTTTTTTCCCAAATTTCAACACCACAGGTGTTACATTCATGTCTGAATTTACTCCTCTAGATTTCAAACGTGTTTCAGTTCATCTAAAATCCTCTTCTTGATTCAGAGATAACTTTTCTTAAGTATTCACAATCGTTTCTTCATTTTTTAATTGTTTGTGATGGAATACATTTGATATTTTCTTGAACATGTTGTCTACATATCTGAAGTTACTTCCTTGAGACTGATTTATACACTTATCACTGCACACTTGGGAACGTAATTGTTATTAGCTTAACCATTTATTCACATGTTTGTTCATCATTAAAACTCAGCAAATTAATCACATTCATTATCAACAAGAAAAAGAGTTAGGATCAACAAATTATTTAAAATCAACACATTATATTCTTATAGCAATGCATTATTTAGAGCATTAATCAGATTACATGAATTAATGTGTTAGAATTGTAATAAATAATGGACATCAATAAAAAGGAAATGACATCAAAAGCTATTGGAAAACTTAGATTTCCTATGCACGTGACTTCCTTGGGTAGTCACGTTAAAATTGGATCAAATGGAGTGAACAGAACTTTCATAGCATTGAATTATATGCATTTTCCATAGCATTAGGATGTTGGGAATTGTAGTAACATCTGAATGTTGTGATTTTGGAGATTAGATGCTAGCTATTGAGACGGAAAATCCGATTGGTCCGTCTTGTTTCAAGATATTGCTATAATAATTAGATATCATTAAAGTTTCGATTAGAAGTTTATTTGAAATTTATATGGCAGCAATGTGGATGGTAGAAAATTTCCTGAAATTTGATGATGGAAAGGATGCTGGAAAAAGTGTGCGCAAGAACTCCACTCACTATTCATGTATGAATTTCCTTGTTGAAGAAACCATTAAGTTGGTCTAACCATGTATGGGACCCATGGCTGTATTGGAAACCATATTTTTGGACCATACACTGACGCCTCCTTGGACACGACTCTATTTACATTGAAATTAGTATTTATGATGGGATTTATGGGTAAAAACCTATCCGTGCAAGTTGCTGGGTGCATGAAATGACATGGTTCAGCTGTTCACATTGGAATTAGCACACATGCATGGGATTTATTGTTGAAAACCCATCTACGCACTTTGCCATGTGCATGAAATGACAGATCATATGTTACCATGCATAGGTATGGTGGGAACCATGGATGGTAGCATTGGCTTGGAAAACTAGAAATATAGATTGGAAATTCAGATGAATGACAAGCTTGATACAACTTGTGCATGAAAGGAATTGAGTTGGCCTTTGGCTAGGCTCAAATGTTGACCACAGTAACTTCACATGCAAAATTAGGTTGGCTTTTGGCTAGGCCCAGAACTACACTTGACGCTGCTCATGTGAGACTGGCTGGCTTTGTGAGGTTGAGCTAGACCAAATCTAGTCAAACTGAGTTGGATTAGATGCCAAAGGCCGAGCCACACTGGACTGAGGGTTGGGACCAAGCCCAATACCTTGGGGCCAACTCAAGTGATGCCTAACACTAATGGCACAAAGCCCATGGCCTAGCCTAGGATTGCGCACCAAAGAGCTAGCTTAGGTAGGCAGCATTGGCGATAACCCAAATGCATTGGCAATGACGGCAGCTTGCTAGTCCAATGATCCAATTAGATGACTAGAGATGCTTCTGTTTTTTGGATCCATGATGTTTATTTTGGACAATTAGATAATAGTTTGCTAGGTTCTTGAATGTCCTTAGATTCAATGAAAGGATTAGATCCTCTAAAATGACCATATTATAGATGATTAAGGACAACTATTTAGGAATGAAATTTTACCTCTCTAAATTGATATTGTAACCCATTAAGTTCATCAGCAGCATATTTAAGATATTGCACCTAGAAAATAACCAAGATAGATGAAAGTAAAATGGTTATTGTTGCATTTATGATTCTTAAAGTTAGATTATATATAATCTCTTGTCAGATCAGATATGTCATGGTGATCTATGTTTTGCATTTATTGATGCTTGACCTACTATATGCTATTTGCTCACATGTTAGATTTTTGTACGTCAGCATGGCAATTTACTATAGATTTATTTGCTTGCTGAGTTTTTGTGAACTTATCTTGCTTATTTCGTAGATGTTGCAAAGGTTAGATCATGTCTTGGCAAGATGGAAGCCAAAGAAATGTTTGTTTATGCAATGTTATTTAGTTTTTCATTGATAAGATTGTGCTTGTTAAATGATGTAATGCGACATATGTTTATTAATATAGATTTTTTATTTTCCTCCTCAACTAAGTGTAAAGATATATATTATGTTTTATCTCAAGCATAATGGATATTATAAGATATCGCTCTCGTATTTAGAGTGATGGCTAGAGAGGCCACCTTAGATATGCGTCATGAGAACATCCATTGCTTTTCGATAGCTGTGGCCCTTAATCCAACGGCCCAGTGCTCACCAGAAGGGCGGGAGCCAACGCACAGAAGCCATGGATCTACTCGCCCAGACCCCAACAACACAACAACTGTTCCATCCTTGAATCAGGATGGGAAGTCAAGAACAAAGAAAAATGTTGGAATAGAATGAACTTTCATTTCAAGCACCCTCAGCTGAACTGGGTATTAGGGGCAGCATCTCGATCACAAATTGACAGAACCCCGTATGCACTAAAAACGGGTGGCCTCGGCAAGCCATGCATTTGGTGGGTCCCCGCCAGGACGGGCGACTCGGCACGTCATGCCAAACCTGCACCATAACTTTTAGGGGACTCTTCGATAGTCTGGCACACCACATTAACTGGTTCACCGGCACGATTGAATTACACAGCAAACATAACTTGGAACTAGCAATTAGAATAAAAACAGACCCTATGGGATTGGCTGCAGGTGTATGAGTATTATGCACAGAGAACTCCAGGGGACCGTGGTTTCTGTATTTAATAATATATATATATATATTTAATAATCAAGAAAACTGTAGTTTTGTTATCTAATAATATATATCTATATATATATATTCTTTTAATAATCAAGAAAACTGTCCGTCTTTCCCTATGGAAAGGCTTCATTACTCTCTCTCTCTCTCTCTCTCTCTCTCTCTCTCTCTCTCTCTCTCTCTCTCATTTTGCTGATGTCAGGCGACTTATTTCCACACTCGTACCGGCCGTCCATCTTTCTCAATCCAACTTGTGCCGTTCATAGGTGAGGAAGACGGAAGAGGAGTAAGAGGAATCCATCATCGCTACCACCACCACAACTTCCACCATCCTATATGGTGTCCGTAAACCCTCCAACAGAGGGATTCTTTTTAGACCCTTTGGGGATGGCTCTTCCTGGGCTTGGCTCCATCACTACCACCACCCCGAACACCAGCACAGCTCCTGTCTCGGAAGATGCCAACAAGAAGATTAGGAAGCCGTACACAATCACCAAGTCGAGAGAGAGCTGGACGGAGCAGGAGCATGACAAGTTCCTTGAAGCCCTCCAACTGTGAGTTCATCCACTCAACTACGGTGTATATCCCCTCCATTCGCTGCTCTTCTCCTCAGTTTGTGGAATTTTCTCCCTTTGATCTTATGAATTTTTGGTGAATTTGGTTCTGGATACTGGGTCTTAGATTGAGTAACTTAATTTTCGCGGATTTGCTTAATTAATATACATTTTTCTGTTTGTATCATTGACTTAAAGAGCATTGAGTGTGTTTTACCGTCTTATTTTTGTTTCCGTTTTAAAACTGCTTTTCCTGAATATTGTGATTCGTGGGTTTTTGAAGTGTTTCGTTTGGAGCATTCCTTTTCTTGGTGATGGAATGGAATCTGGTCTTTCTACTTGACGTGGGTTTGTGGTTACACTTCTGAATTTTGATGTTTTTAACTTAATTGTTCTAAATATCATGCTTCCATGGAACATCATTTTTCTTAGATGTTTAATTGGTTCTGTTAATGCATTCCATTAAAATTTTCGTTGTTTTGATAAGATCATAGCGGCGGGGAGTTGAATTTTCAAGCGTTCCGGAATTCATGTTGGTTTCATTCTCGCTTCAAAGTTGGGTCATCTGAAATCTATAAACTTCTCTTTTGCTGTTTGTACCTGAAATCTACAAGCATTACTTCTGTCGTCCAAAATCCGCCATAAAATCATATTTGATTAGGTGGTTGGTTTCTTTTATATCTGTGTTCTTCATGAGGCTGGTAACAGGGTTTTCCTAAGAACCTGTTTCTTAAGTTTTCTTTGTGTGACCTGTTTTCTTGTTGCATGCTTGGTTTTGAAAGCATTTCTTGTTTTGTGGTCAGCCTGTTGTTGAAAAATGGGAAATTATGTAAATTTCATGAGGGAAAATAATTGAAGTTGGTCTGTGCGTTAATACTATTACTCATACAGATAGGCTACTTCGCTTAATAGGTGCCCATTAGGCTACATCACTTAGTAGGTGCCCATTAAGTTACATCACTTGGTAGGTGCCCATTCTGTCATAAATTTGTATCAAAAGCTTTTAATCATTAACATGATTTTACTTATTGTTTTACAGGTTTGATCGTGACTGGAAGAAAATAGAGGCATTTGTTGGTTCAAAGACAGTCATCCAGGTAAGCATCTCAACTTTGAATTAAGAAAACTATCTTTTGCAACTTATGAATTACAAAAAGAATGTCATTCTAATGGTGCTGCAGTCCTACATTGAAACTTTTGAATATGTTGTTCTAATGGTGATGCAGTCCTACATGGAAACTTATGAGTGAATAAGAACTAATGAACTGATTGCATCAATTTTTGCTTATTAATTAAGGATTGTGTATTTCCTAGGTAACGTGAATGAAAATAAACAGAAGAAATAGGATCATGAAGCATGATGTTAAATTCGAATGGCGAAAAAGATCTAAAATTTAACCGTTTGTTGTCTTGAGACATCTTTTGATCCTCTTTTGTGTGCACATGTTATGCCCTTCTGCACCTCTTTGGTGTATTGAATAAGAGGATCAGTATAGACATCATTTTGTGAGGGTTTGTGTGACTAAATTGTTTTTAAAAAAGTAAGGTTTGATTGATGGTGAACCCTTGCTTGCTTGTAGGTTTTGTGGCTAGAAATGTCCATAGTTCATAGTGGAGCAAATGCTCTGATTTTTTGAGTATGGAAACAACTTCCAGTTACGTGCTACTTGCACCTTGGTTAATGTGTTTGACATGTGCTTTGACTACTGCTTTCTACCTATTTACTTAAAATTTTGAAATGGATGTTTTGACTGCACCTGCAGCCTTTTTTTTTTCTTTTCTTTTTTCTTTTTTTCTGGCTTCCTGATGCAATTCATGCAACAGAAGTCATTGCATGTCAATCTTGAGACAAACCTGGCATTACCTAGACAAGTTACTGTTAACTGTCCAAACACAGAAAATCGATGAGGAACCAGTTATCCTTTTCATGTAATCCCTTTATTCTTGGGTATTTTCAATTTCTCAGAAAAATAGAATACTGCAAGAAGCAAGGTACTCTCTCTCTCTCTCTCTCTCTCTCTCTCTCTCTCTCCCCGATCTTAAATTCTTAAATTAGTATTATGCTGTTTTATCCATTTGCGGACTTAAAGGGTTGGTTCTTGTAGATAAGAAGTCATGCACAGAAGTACTTCCTGAAGGTTCAGAAAAATGGTACAAGTGAACATGTGCCTCCACCTAGGCCAAAGAGGAAAGCAGCTCATCCTTATCCACAGAAGGCTTCTAAAAATAGTATGACAAGTTTAGATCTCTCTCTCTCTCTCTCTTAATACTTTGTTTTCTCTCTGGAATTATTCAAGCCCACATTTTCCATAATTCCAGCTCCTTTGCCATCACCAGCTGCAGTTCCATTTCAATCTTCACCCTTTCTGCTTGAGCCGGGTTATGCGGTTAGGACAGATTCATCTTCAATGCTTAGGAACAGCTCTCCTAGTGCAGCTGTGTCTTCCCAGGCTCACAATTCTGTTCCCCTCGGTGCATCACATGTGACCAAAGGTTTATTTTTCTTGACTACATTGATGTTCTTTTCTGTCATTAACTAAGTCAACTTTTCTTAAGTGATATGGTGTTTTGCAAATGCAGATGAAATGGGACCTTCAGGGCCTATAGGAGTAAATAATTGCTGTTGCAGTAGCACTGAAAGCCCTACTGGGACATGGCCAACTGTTGAAATGGCTGATCAAGTGAATCATGGTCCACCAATTCGAGGTGAGTAGCTCATGCTTGTCTTTTTCTTTTGTTTCCTTTTCCTCTTTAGTTTCTATTTTTTCTTGTTGCTTTTTTGCTTTTATTATTTTGGTTGTTTGATGCTGTGTTTGGGTTTATGATCACTGACTGATATTTTATGTTTAATCTTTCTGTATAACCATTGATGAAGAATACAATAGGAGCATGGAAGCTATTGCTTATAAATTAGAGTTTATTTATTTTGCATATTTTTAGGGGATGTTTTATTAGAGAATTTTAGATATTTAATTCCTTTTTGGTATTTGATCATAGTTATTTAAGGTGCAAGGGGGATCCTAGGGCCCTGGGTGCAAGGTGCACAGGCAAGTGGAAGCCTGAGTGAAGTAAGGCGCACCTTATATAAAATTCATAAAAAAAAATTCATAGTAAAGAATTATGGCATCATTTAAATGTTAAATATATCCTATATTTATAATCATGAAGATTTAAGAACAAAGAACTAGTGAAATTTTACCATCTGACATTGATTAATATCACTCAAAGGTGTCATAATATTCATAATTCATAAAAACTTAAATATAAAAACCTTATACATCAAATACTTAAGCATTAAAAAGCACAACTCAGAATAATAAGTCAACAATTAAGTTTTCATGATTCACATCATCCAAATAACATGTTTGTATAATCCAAAGATGAAAGGCTTGACCAAAAGTCTGCAAATCATCCATATCCAACATATAATCATCAACCCCCTCGCCATTAGATCTGTATTCTTCAATGTTGTCTTCTTCAGACCCCTCTTCTGCTCCTTCGTTTACAAGATGCACTGAAGAATATGAAGAAGCAACACTTGATATATTTGGAACTGAAAAAGTGAATCTAAAATGGGGTATTGTGTCCTCAACTCCAGTGGCTCTAGTTACATCACCCCAAGTCAACAAATTATCATAAAAAGATAATCCTCTTCTGCATCCGACTCTCCTTTCAATCATTCCAAGCAACCAAGCAACCATTCATTGTTGTCATCAACATCTTTCAAAGAAATTGGATCAATGGTATCACAGGAGTTATATCATCGTCTTCGTGCTCTATTCTACGTAATGGACACTAAGTCATTCAAACGAGCTTGCTTTAATCTATTTCTTCTTTTGCTGTGAAGCTACAAATGCAATAATACATAAATGTAAGTATTAAGTAATATTACAAATATGATAAATCAAAAATTTAGTAGCTAAGCAGTTACATTGTTAGAAGCATTACCTGTGATTCTTTTCACAAACTTATCTAACAATTCAAACATTTTGTCTCCACTCTTTAGAAATGAAGAGGCATCTATCGATTCCATTAACATTGTTCGCTTTGGTCATTTTACAAAAAAATTAATGAAAGTCCTCTCTCTTCTATCTTTTCACCCATCCACCATGATAGAGCATCCATTTCTTGCCTACTCTTCTTTGTAATCCTTCATCAAATTTTGTGTGATCTCTAGCTCTTTCAGTAGTGAGACTCTTACTTCATGATAACTTGTGGTTTTATACTAGGACCAAATTGCCCAAATGCTTCTACCATTGCAGCAAAACTGTCATCATTAACAGCATTAAATGGAAGTCTTGCATCATAAATCTATTGTGCAAATTGCCTACATGCACGCTCTCTGAATTCTTTCTTATAAGCATCATTTATAGTGGTCTACTTTTCTTTTTCCGACTTCCTCTTTTCTACAACTTTCTAGGGATTAGGTGTAAAAAAGGCATCCATGGGCCCCTTTTGCTTTGGCTTTTTCTTTGAATGAGCCATAGCCTCTTTGCTACTACCACTCGATGCTGCTATTTTTCTTCACCATGGCTATCAATAAGGGCAACATCTTCTTCCTTCTCATCTTCACCAAACTCAGGCACCACATTCATCTGCTCTTATTCTACTTTTTTTTTTTTGACATGTAATTCATGATTTCTTGTTTCACATGCTCTGGGCATTTTTGCATGGTATAGCATTCCTATAACCTCCCACTATATGTTGTTTAGCCTAATAAATGCCCCTTTTGTCGCTTTCCCACAAAAATTGTATTCACATCTTGTGGGTTTGTCAATGTGGAATACTTCCATGCTGGATCTTTCTTCATGTTACTCGTAATGAATTAGAATTACTGTAATTCCAGATTCCAAATCTTGACAAAAACTGTCAAGCGCCGGCGACAAGCCAACAACAACTACAGTGCATAGAAAAGGGCGGCCAACTCTGCCGAAAAAAAAAGGAAGAAGAAGAAGAGAAATAAGGAAAACAACATAGGAACAACCTGAATCAAACAATAATTATTGTTGGCACTAATTTCACATGAGCACATCACAGCTTAAGATTTTACAGCATTATTAAAAAAAATAAGAAGGCAGAATTTCACATGAGCACATGCTGCACATTCAAATTCAGACTTCACAGCCTAACAGAAATAATGAATGGCAGCTTGTACATCAATAATAAATTGCATAAATATGCAACTTGCACAATAATAATAAATGGCAGCAATGTCATGATTTATGAAGGTAAAAAAAGATATTTTTTACAGTTGTAATCAAAAGCATAAATCGACAGCAAAATAAATAAAAAAGGACACCTTTAAGCAATGAAGAAGAGACAAATTGCATTAAGCAAAGAAGAGCAAAAAAAGGACAGCCTTAACAGAAGAATAAAGAAAGGACAGCCTTAAGCATTAATCAGCATAAATAGAGAACTGAAATTGCAAATTGAAAAGAAAAAAAGAAAACAGAGACAGCAGAGCATTCCACACTGGACAGGCAAACAGAATGAGGGGGAAAAATAGATTCTAATGGCATATGGGTGTGGCAAAACAAAGAAGAATGAGCGGGTAAACAGAGAAAAAATTTGAAAAAAGAAAGAAGAAGAACAACGGCAAATGGATGTGGTGAAATGGAGAACAAAAAGGAAAAAGAAAAAGAGAAGTGATGTGTGGGTGTGGCAAAATGGAGGAGGAGGAGAGAGAAGAAAAGGAAGAAGACAAACCCTTTTCGATTCACATGCTGCTGTTCTTCTTTAGTCACTTCTTGAATTTTTTTTGGTTGGCTTTTTTGTTGTAGAGCCATGAAAGGAAGAAACAAAGGGCACTGCCTATTTCTGTGTCTTCGGAATCTTGTGTTCGGTGTTTTTTTTTTTTTTTTTTTTTTTAAATTTTTAATTTTTTAAAAAGGTGCTGACATCCACGCCCTATGCCTAACTGAATAGGTGCACACCTATTGCACCTTAGGTGCAATAGGTGTTCGGTGTTTTTTTTTTTTTTAACTTGTTAAGTTTTTAACAAGGTGCCGACATCCACGCCCTATGCCTAACTGAATAGGTGCACACCTATTGCACCTTAGGTGCACCTTGCTATATTCCAGGTGTTGCACCGGCACCCTAGTTCACCTTGTGCTCTTATGCCCAATTGAATAGGCTCACACCTATTGTGCCTTGGGTGCACCTTGCTATATTCCAGGCACTGGGTTTGCACCCTAGTGCACCTTGCGCCTAGGTGTGCTTTTAACAACTATGGATGTGATGCATGTATCAAGCGACTTAAGCATAGATAAACTTGATGGATGATTTACACTATTAAATCATTTATTTTATTTAGTTTTCTTATTCTTACACAATTAAATTAGGATTTTATTTGTGTAGGGTTTTTCTGTAGGCTTTAGTTTGGGAATTGAGATGAGAATATGGTAGTTTCTCTATTTATCTCTTCTTTTTATATTCTATCCCCTAAAACTTCTATGAGTTCTCCCCTTTCTTCCCATCTCATCTCTTTTGAGATGATGGACCTCTTTCAACTTTTTCTTTCTTTTCTTTGGTATTAGGGTTCCCATTTTATGTTTATTTTTGGTATAAGAATTAAACTTGGTGGCAAACTCTGTATTCACCATCCCGACACATCTCTAAGCATTCTAATCCACCATCCTCACATGTCTTCAAGCCTTCTCATCCATTGTCCATAGATTTTTCCGTCAGATTCCAAGATTTTGTCCATGTTGCCGTTATTGCTCACCTTCATCAACCTTCATGATGTAGATTCCCTAAAGTTAGATAATTGAATAAAGGGGAGAAGGCTTTGGAAGAAAGAGATAGATCATCTTAATGGAGGAGGGGAAGAAAGGGGGAGAAAAAATAAATGATTTTGAGGAAAGACTCAAATAAAAATAGAATAGGTAGAAATTTTATAAACTCTCAATCAATCACGCTTGAGTAATTTGCATGTGTGCCTTCGACTTTAGACAAAGTTGAACCTATCATTGCTGAAGTATTGATTTTCCAAGCATGCTTCTGTAGTCTTATAAGTTATTTAGGTGTTTCCTTGACCTCAACTTCCATCGGTAGGGACATGTTTGAATAACTTATAGAACTACAAGGGAATACTTGAAAATTTAGCACTTAATTGGTTGCAAATGCAATTTTGTTAAAAGTCTGGGGCACTCATGCAAATTGATCTAGGACATTAAATGAATAATTATCCCATTTTGAGAGACTCATATTATGTTTAACGTTAATTTGACCATCCAGAATATTTTAAATTTTCATTTATTTTCTTAATTACAAAAAAATCAACTTAGACATTCAAATGAGAAATTGTGAGATTATTTATTCAATGTATCTAGGTAAATCCTACACCATGTAGCCTTTTCATTTTTTTAATAAACTATAATATTTTTGTAATATCCAAACCAATCATCGTATTTATTTTTATTTAGGATTAGTGTTCCTATTATCAATTTTATAGACGATATTATAGTCGATAAAATCGTTCTACCTGCTGGCCGATAAAAAACCTTAAAAAATGACATTATTGTCGTTTTACCCTATTTATTGATAATTTAACCAATGTTATTGGCAAAATATTGATAAAATCCCAATTTATTAGCACTGTTTACCAATAATTTCGTTCAGAGCATCGATATCATCGATTGGGCGTTGTAACACAGCCCATTCGGTCGCTATGACGCCGTAAAACCTCCCCAAAACTCGTTTTCTCTTCTCTAATCCCTCATTCCCATCTTCTATTACCAAAAAAGAAAACTCCATTTGCGATTAAGTGTGGGATGCATTGGATAGTCTATGGAATGACCACCAAGCATTCAATACAGCATTCAACACTAATGCGTGGCATGATTACGGATATGCACACAGTAAGGAAGGGATGGAGGTGGAGAAGATTGTCATGACAACTTTCTTCTGGTTAAAGTACGATCTGTGTTGAACATTCTAGAACCCATATATAGAGTTTTGAGAGTGGTTGGCAATAAGACTTATCCTAATATGGGTTCTTCGTATGATGCATTTCAATTTATGAAGGAGTCTATACAGAAAAACGTGAGAGGCGGGCAATGAGTGATTACCATTATAGAAGATCGTTGGAAGAATATGTTCCGTCATCCATTACATGTAGCTGGTGAGTTTTGTCATATGAATAATAACGAGTACAAGTTACGTCCCTATATATCTTCTTCTCTTATGACTGAATTGCAATCTTATTATTGCAACATATTTTTTGAACCTAAAATACCAATATAAGCGTGGGTTTGAGGCAAATATGGAGTCAAATATGTCGGTATTTGAAGTATTTGAGAAATTCTTTCCCAATAACCTAAATACTTGTGACTTTGGGACCGGGTTAAATTAATTATGTTGTTCACTGAATACACTTCATTATTTTATTTAATGTGATAAATAAAAAAGATTGATTCTTATAAATATTCCAACAATTTGTGGCTTTCTGTGAAGCACGGGAGATATTTGGAAAGACAGTGGTTGTTCAATTACGGTCACGAAGATTACCTTATATGTAATTATTTTTAAACCTTATGACATTGTCCACTTGTATGTTTACGTAATCTTTACAAGTACTAATACATAATCTTGAATTGATTATAGGCGAATGGTGGAACTTATGTGGTGTGGAGACCCCAACACTCAGGCTACTAGCAGTGTGAATTTTAAGTCAAACGGTGTCTTCATCGCTATATGAACGAAACTAGTGTACATTCTCTCTTATCCATACCCAGAGAAGGAATAGACTAAGGTATGAGAAGCTCAAAAAGCTAATTTTCTGTCATTATAATTTGAGGTTACGAGAGAGGATGCTGTGAGAAGAAAATAAGGAGTTCAATGACTCTCTAGATCTTGTGATGATTGGCCACCATGCATAGAAGGAGGAAGATAATACCAGTGAAGATCCATTATATGAATGGTTACGATTAGAAGATCTAGATGGACCGAATGGTGATCCAGCAAAAGTTATTGCTCAAAAAGCCAGTGCACAAGGTGTGGATGTAAAAGGGATGCTACAGCGAGAGTGGACCCCGGAAGAAGCATTTGATCAATTATCTAGATTTTAAACCCAATCAACTGCTAAGGGAGCCTCACAAATGGTGGTGGTGGTGGCGGCGAGAGTGTTGGTGGCATTGGTGGAGGTGGTTCATCATACCTTCAGAGTTAAAGGCCATTTGGCCCATTTATTTGCGAGGAGGGGTATACGCATGTCACACAAGATGAGGATCATGCTGCATGCCCTCCAATCAGGAGATATGAGAGAAGGTCTGGAACTAGGAAAGACAAGGGGCTAGTTGAAGATAGCACACTTACAAGTAGCATGACATCCGTGAATTTAAGTGGCAATAGAGAAGAGTCTTCTTATGAGCCAAGTGGTTCATCATATCCATATGAAGGGTCAAATGATTTTGGATGGTATCACAGCCATGAATGGTATCACAGTGATCTATGGTATCAGCCCTTTTCATAGCTATCTTAGCTCAACTTGGCCTCAAATTATATCCAACCGTATGGGTATACATCATCAGATTACCTAGACAGTAGAGTAAATTCATCGTTTTCTTATACCATTTTTAGATTTTCTTGTCCATATGAACATGATTCTACACCTCAACAAGATGACAATGAACTTGAAGAACCTGAATGACACCTCATTTGGTATTAAAGTAAGAGTTGGTGTTTAGTTTTAATTTTCAAAACACTTATTATGTTTTTTTTTTTTGACTTAGTATGGGAGATATAATGTTTAATATAATATTTTTTCTTACTAAGATTTACTCTCCTTCTGTCAACATATATGCATTTCTCATGTGCACATTGATTATTCATCCAATGGTGACTTTTTTAATCTAATTTTTTGCCCAAATTGTGTTTATATTTATCATCATAATTTATTACAAAGTTTCACTAAAAATCTCTTAAATTTTCTCTATTTTTTTTTCCTATTTTAGATAAATTTCCCAGAAAAAGCGATAATATCTTTGATAAAAATGATAATATTTTTTTTGTGGGCCACTAATAAATAAGTATTTATTGATAATATGAACACTGGACTCAGGATATTGAAAATAATTTCAATAAAAAAAATCCATATAGGTCTTAACATTCAATTTCTAGACAGTCTTGCAAGTATGTGTTGGTTGTGTCCCACCTAGATTTTTAGATCTTACTAAAACTTGTAATTAGTAAAAAAATGAAAATAGTACATTGAATAAATACCCAACTATACGATTGAGTATATATTTAATATTAAAACTACTTTTGGACTATAAATGACCTGTATCATGTTGTGTATATCATCTTAGTCATTAAATGTATATTTTTAACCAAATAAACAAATAGTAACATTTTTAAACTCATAAAAAGTGGGTCATGATAAAGTGTATAATTTCTACAATTTTTCTTTAGTTTTGTCCACCTTAATATGTTTTAACTATTTTAATATTAAAAAATAATGTTGGAAATTACATGTTGCTTGGTTTTTAAATTTTGTAATCATGAAAGAACATTTTCTAAGAATCTTTTTGACCGTATTATATCATAAAAATTATTGTTAATGGCAATACTTGTTTTAATTTTAATTTGATAATTTATCTTCCTTTTATGTTTTCTATATGTTCTATATGGTGTGTGGGAGCAATTTGCATGGATGCCCTCAATTTATTGATGAATTTGCATATATCACCACTTAGTATCATTTCAAGCATGCTCCTATAGTTTTGTAAGTTATTCAAGTGTGTCTCTACCATTGACTTCCATTTGTGGTTTGTTGTTGACTACCTAATGGAAGTTAACATCAAGGGCATACTTGAATAACCCATAACAATATGGGCATGTTTGAAAAATTGATATTTAAGCGGTGATAGATGCAATTTTATTAAAATCGTGGCTGCGCATATAAATTATTCATCACTCATGCATGACTCATAAATCTCATATAATGTAATCATATTTATAAAAGATAAAGAAAATCCTAACATAACGCTAAGACGTTGTGTATGGATAAAAATCTAAACAAAACAAATAAAATGCTAATGTAAACCTTAAATTAAATTGATCTAGATGTTGATCATTTGATGCTCACATCTGTCATCATATTTTGCATTATTCTCCCTTGCTTGAAAAACTTGTCCTCAAGCTTGGATGGGAATATCAGCCATTCTCCAATTTTGTTATTTGTTTTCTTTTGCTTTTATAAGAATTGGTGTAGTCCAACATGTAGACAACACCTCAGAAAACACCACTGGATTCTTTTTCCTTTTTCCTTGATTCTTCTCATATGCTTCTTAGGCTTGGAAATCTTTATTAAGAGCCACAATACAAATCTTGTAGGATGAATTTTCAACTTATTCCTTATATGATACCTTTTGAAGATTTTCTCCTTTGCCTTGGAAATATGCTCATTTTTATGAGCATACTGGTTGATCTCTTTCTTCAGATCTTCTAAATTTTCAACCTTCTCGTCTCTTGCAGTTTCTATCTCAGCCATATCTTCACTAATCTCAGCTGGGCTACCAGATAACTTCTAATCAGAAACCACATCAACTTTTTCCATCTGTCTTTTTAGCTCTTTTATTGGATTATCTGATAAAAATCTATCATCAACTAACTATTTAGATTAAAAAATACAGAATGGATGATTCTTAAATGACACATGAATTTGAAGGATGCCACTAGAACTTGTAGGATTTGGAGCTTGCCCATTACAAGAATTTGGCTTCACATTATACTCTTGAAAGATATTCCCTTGAGTCTTTCATAAGATGTTTGCCCATTGCATATATTAAAGTTTGAATTTGGGCTAAAGACTCTTGAAGTTTTTTATTTTATTTTATTTTTTATAACTTTAGGACAAGGTATCTAACTTAAATGCAATTTCGCCTTTGGTTACCATGATTTTTTGAAAAGTTTGAGGTTTTCTCTGAAAAATGGATTTTTTTTTTTAAATTTGAAAAAATGGGGACCATTTTTTGTGATTTTTGAAACTATGGAATTCTTCTACACCTTTTAAAAATTCTGGATTGTTTTGCAAATTTAAAAATCTCACGGGCAGAAGCATTATTTTAAAAATATGGAATGTTTTGTAATTTTTTATAAAATGTGGATCAAAATGCAAAGTTTACAAAGCAGTAGGGTAATTCTGTAATTTTCAATAACTTGAGGTTTGTTTGCCAAATATCAGAAACTGAGGGGCCTTTTGTAAATTTTCTGCAAATAAGGGACTATTTTGTAAAAGGCCAAGTGAAGAACTTTATTGTAAAATTAAACAAATTTAGGGACTTTTACAAAACAACACAGGTATTTAGTTTCAAACTCTAAATTGTCAGGGTAGTTTTGAAAAAAACTTGAAATAATTAAAAAAACCCCAACCCACCTTTACCTCTCTTATTGGAGTAGCAATAGACCAGTCCACTAGAAAATTGTTATTGTTGACAAGAGATGGCTCCGAATTGGTGGTCAATGAGTCTTGGGCAACCTGTTGGTGGGTGTGGAGTTTGTGTTGATGTCAGGTAGTGTTGTTGGAGTCACCTAATGTCATTGTAGTTTTCAGAGATGATGAAGAAGACCCCTTTCAACATTGCTTGCTTTTCTTTCTTCTTTTCCAGTAGTTGGGTTTGCAAGTGGCAACTTCCAAATGCTTTAGATGTGTAGTTGGAGGTGTGGGGTTCCGGGAATCAGCAGGGTATTGGGATTTAGGACTTTGACAGTGATTTCCAACAACAGCTGGAGATGACCCTGATGCTTCCATACATGGAGATAGTAACTGGCAGCCCTTCAAGAAGGTTGTGGCGATGTTTAGGGGAGGAGAAAGCCTGAAGAGGTAGTTGTTGCTTTGGGCAGAGATGAGTTGCCACCACAGTTTGTTTCTGTGATAAGATGTGATAGGGAAGCATGCTGTGAAGTCGAACTGGGAGCCATAGGTCTTGATATGCGTCAGGTTACTGCTTTTGACAATGACAATGGGTGTGGCTTCTTGTGGCCGAAGATGAATTTCAGTAGCTTGTGAATTGCGATTTTTTTTCCACATGAAGGATGGATGGAGGCTGAATTGTGAATGAATGGTGTAGATGAAATACTTGGAAGTGTCAACGATGGTGCATGGAGGTGCGTGAAGATAGTGAATATGAAATTTGACGCCAGGGTTTGCTTTGATATTAAATTGATGTAGGACAAGATGTCCTAAACAGATGAAAAAGGGGGGAAAGATGATTTAGGAGAAAGCTTTGGAGAAAAATAAAGGAGGCAAAAATTTTGTACACTCCTAGTCAATCACTTACGTGTAACTCATAACTCTCATACGATGTAATTCTATTTGTAGAAGGTAAGGAAAACCCTAATGCGACCCTAATGTTTTGCGGATAAATAAAACTATAGATAAAACAAATAAAATGCTGATGCAGATAAAATAAATAAAATACTAATGTAAATCATCCATTAAGTTGATTTGTGTTGATTACTTGATGAATACATCAAATCCTAACAGTAAATTAAATACTCAAAATCTCTAATAAGCCATCTCTAAAATAAATAAACCCTAATTTATGCATAGCCTCATCATGCTCTGCATCACTCCACCGTCGTTGCCATCTTTATATGCTTAGTGATATCATCATTGGGTTCAGCACCAGCTTACCTCGCTACAACAACATCAGAGAACTCCAAGAGAGGTGGATTCCAACCTATCTCCGGTTTTTGTTGCTGTTGAATGGAAAAAAAAAAAAAAAAAACTGGAACCCACTGCTGGCAAAGAAGTACAAGAAGAAAGAAGATGATCCTTACTCTCATTGGGTCTTTTGTGGCAAATCCAGTGACCTACAGTGCTGGAATCCATGTTGGAAGTGTTCTTCCTTAACCCCGGTGATCCACAGCGCCAGAAAACATACATTGAAGGTTATAGTTTCCAAATATGACAGAGTACCCTCATATCCTGCCATCCTGACCATCACATGACCTCATGACCATTGACGTTAGCTTCCTTCAAGCCAGAATTGCAGTCACTCACTGCTGGAATTATCTGCAACATCTACTCTGATCAAATCTTGCTGACTGTCAATTTTGTCATCACGCATCGCTGATGAACTTTTATTCATGGGCTAAGAACCCACTGCTGCTGCTAGCTTTGTTCGGGATGAAGAAGGAAGCCTATTTGTCTTTGGTAATTTTTCACAACACAAACCCTTCAAATTTTGTGTTTGAATTTTGAAATAAATCCTTGGACTGTTTTGGAAGTAGTCCCTGAGTTTTGGAATATTTACAATCTAAGTCTATCTAGAAATCTTACAAAATATTTGGTCTCTAAGATTTGCAAATCTGCATAAACTTCTGAAATTTACAAAATAGAGTTCAAGTTTTGAAAAATTGTAGAAAACCCTTTTGTTTTGTGTGAATTAGCAATTTGACCTGCAGTTTTCTTGAATTGCAAAACAATCCAAAATTTTCATAATTCATAAAGCAAAAGAAGGCATGTTACCAAGCTGGAATTTGACTAAAATCTTCCTTCAAACTCCTGGACTAGCTTTTCCAAGCCAAGGAGAATGATGGAGAATACAATGGGAGCTTTGATACTATTATATATAAACTAGAGTTTATTTCTTTTGCATATTTTTTGGGGAATATTTTATTTGAGAATTTTATATGTTTACCTGCTTTTTGGGATTTGGTTTATCCATCAAATGACTTAAGCATAGATCAACTTAATGGATGGATTAGGTTAGTATTTCATTTATTTATTTGGGATTTTTATTGTTACACAATTAAATTATGGTTGAGTTATTCAACATGGTTATGTATTTCAATTGGGTCATATTGTATTAGAGATTTCAATTTGGTTGAGTTATTGATGAGTACTCTATGAATTGAGTTGAGAATATTGTTTTCACATCCCAAATGGCTGATTGTTGACCACCTCTACTTGAATTTTAACTTTTTGACAGAGTTTTGCGAAAGATTTGGGGTAATTTCTATTTAACTTGCTGTACATAACTAACATGCCACACCACAGAAAATCCACGTAATAACCCCATTTATTTTGTTGAACTCACATAATGTAACATGTGCTCATCTCACACATGTAAAATCCCATAAACATCTCAAAATTCATTACATAGATTACTTCATTCCCAAAATATCAAAACACAAAGTACATCCCACAACCCACAAATCCTGCACTCGATACACGCCCTAGTCAAATCAAATAGAAGTTGGTCATGTGGGGCTCCTCATCTTCATCTCTTTGTGGTCCTACCATCATTAACCATTGGTTGAGTTCCTGCATTCCTATCATGTGGGGGGAAGGTGGGGCAAAACAATGAGTTTGAGTAAGCTCAGCAAGTAGGTTAAGTAATGATAAATTCATTTTCAAACCATTATTAAACACAAGTCTCAGGTAAATAAAAGCAACCAATACATAAACATGCCCCATGCTCCTTATGCTCTTACCACCCATACTACCCATGCATACAAACATTCAATACCATAGTGCCTCTAGTGTCTTTCAATAGGCTATAGCATGCCCCATTTTGTGCTGTAGTGCCTTATAATAACTCCTCAGGGTCTATTGTGCCCTAATGTTTTACAACTGGCGGTACACTCGCCCCTTTTTGACACGGTGTCTTTCAATTGGCTGTGTCCCTTACCACATGCAATCATACCACAATATGCCTCCCATGTAAGTAAAATGCTCTAAGCCTCTCGAAATTTCAAAACACCATATGCATAACTTCAAAACAAGGGCAAAGCTTGCAAAAATAACAAAGGAAAATACATCTTTAAGAAAATACCACATAAAACCACAAAAATACAAAAGAAGCCACATCTCCACATAGCATGCATCTCAAATCCACAAGAAATTTTCAAAATCAAGTAAGAATGATGGCCATCTACTCAAAATCAAAGGAAAACCTCTTTTAAAACATAAACGACCTACAATGCAGGATGCAAGAAATTTTTGAGTCCCAAACTTGGCAAAATTAGAAACAGCGTGGATATCTATGGGACACGAGATAGTTTTCCATTCTAGAAGAGTTACCTGGATTTAACGAAAAGGTGGGCCCTTATTGGTGTTTAGAGAGGGGAAACCATGTTTAATAGTTGAAAACTTGTGATCAGTTGCAACCCTCTCCTATTAACCCTGATCAACCTCTGATTTTACAAATTTGCAACCAAGAAAATTATGAATAAGAGTTAATTCTCTGCATTTGAGGGCCCCTAGGGAGAGGAGGAAACTTTGTTTATTTGACCTCATGTAGTCTCTAAGAGAGGATTCAAGGGAGAAAGAGAGAAAATGAGAAAGTGAGAATGGAGAATAGCTTTCCCAGCCTCTAGGCTAGTGGATATTGCCTAATTTTATGTGAATTGAGAGTCCTGAGCATAGGAAGGTTATTACCAATTGAATGATTTCCATACATTGGAGAAGAGCCATAGTTCGTGTGGCTGGTGATTTCTATCCCTCATCTTTGATTAACTACACTTTTGTTTATCTGTTTTAGAGGTTTAGGGAGGATCCCGTATCATTCCTATTACAAACTTTACACTTGTCTTCATTTTGCACACACTATGTTTGATGGAATGCTCAAGTCAGATCTATCACTGGATTATAAGTGATTGAATCACCTTAGCTAGATCCCTGATTAAACACCTTGTTGATACTTTTTTTTAAAGGTGCAATAGGTGTCTAAACTCTTCCCATTGCATAACTAAGTACCTACTCAGAGTCTCAGACTTATGTTTGTGGACAAGTTAATTGAATTCATATTATTCCAACTTTGGTTGGTGATGACTCCAAAACTAAAGCCACAGGTGGAAAGGGGCCCTTGCCCTTGGGCACTGCCCCTATCACCTCCACTATGGAGCCTACGTCCATTTCCTTTAAAATAAAATTTTCTGTCTCAAAACCACTCTTAACACATGCACTTTGCCATCATTAACACATTTCATGCATCACATAAGCACAAGGACCTCTAATCTTCACTTTCACATTGATGGTTCCTTAACTTATGAGCTTCTCATCCATTACACTGTTTCATTAATACACATTAAAACATAACATGCATAACAAGCCCATCACCGTGTTCACGTATCATTCCTACATTGCACATAGCATCAATTCATCAAATCATCGTTCCATTCATTGAGTTTCAGCTGAATACATTACATACTCTACTTGCATCATCTTATACATACATGGCAGCTTACTATTACAATCACAGACTTGGGATACTACAACTGTAGTTTCCCTGTTTCTCTTGTTTTTTATTCTTCCCCTAAATCATCTATTTATCTCCCCTTTTTTCCATTCCCATCTCCCTTGAGAGGATCTACATCTTTCTTCCTACTTCTTCCTGTTTTACATTAGTATGGGGATTCTTGTCCTATATCAACCATTGTATTCGAGGATAGCCATTAAGGTTGACAGTGACATGGTGCTTATAAATTAGTGATTCTTACAAAAACATTGTAATACTTGTTTTTGAAAAAACAGCTGTAACAAAACAGTAATGTTTTGTCAGTGCTTGAACATCATTAGTGGCCTATGTAAAGGTTTCAGACAAACACAAGTGCACATATTCTTATGCAGAGAAAGATCTAACTGCATGGATGCTCTCTCCCTCCTGCTTTCTGCTTTATACTTGCACCTATGCCTTAGTAGGTTTGTGGTTACACAATAGCTGCATTTATGTTCTCATTGCAAGTTTTTCTAAGTTCCACTAGATTAAACCTTTATGGTCAAATTGTATTACATCTTTTTAGTTCTTTTTTTTATTATTATTAATTGCAGTTATGCCAGATTTTGCTCAAGTATACAGCTTCATCGGCAGTGTCTTTGATCCAAATGCAAGTGGCCACTTGCAAAAATTGAAGGGGATGGACCCAATTGATGTTGAAACGGTAAGCACTTATTCTACCTGAATGATTTTTTTATCATCTGGATCAGTCTTTTTGATTTCTTCTCATGAACTATGCTTGATGTTATGTTGCAGAATGTAACCTTAATGGTAAAATAAACTGGCTGGTTTTTAATTTTCTGTGATTTTGTGGGAGATACTAACCACACATCTTAAGTTTCAGACTTAGGTTTCTTTAAGAAGTTCAAGTGTCTAGCTGTGTTTGTTCCAGTGTTCGCAATTTCGTTGAAAGGAAAAATTTCGATGAGCTGAAAAGGAAAAAATTTCACTAATTTCTAAGAAATTATCGATAATTTCGCCAAACTATCTTACTAAAAATTAAAAAATTAGAAAATCTTCTAAAAAACTTCTTAATAAATCATGATAAATCTTAATTCACATTTAAAACAAAAAACATCACTTTAAATGTCAACATATACGACATAAAGGAAACATATAAATGATGCAAAAGCAGATAAAGTAGATATCTACTGTGGAATACTATTTAATAGGAGATTTAGACTATAGAAAGTTGTTAAACATATGCATATAATATGAAACATGTTATCACCATACTTCACCACAAAAAAGAAACTCGTGAAGACTCGTTAGTCTTCAACATCAGTGAAGACTCTTCATTAGAAAATGAAGATGCTTCGGTTTCACTATTTGGATTATATGGTATATGACTATAAGACTGTTGAGAATAATATTCAAATTCTCTGATATAAGATTGTTGAAATTCTTAACAATAATCCCTGACATGATAACCATAAGATGTGTACCTATAATAAGACCCCTGCTCACTGCTATCCATACCAATAGAGGTGGCAGCCATACTATCTACCAAGTCATCCTCTTCTGTAAAGGCCACTTATTTTTTGTTACTCATACTTCCTCACATTGGATTTCATAGGTAGTTGTGCACCGTGATCTTCATCTTGCGTTGCTTGTTGGAAGTTTGTTTCTGCTGTTAATGGACTAAGAGGCCTTTGGCTACTTGAAGTGCCACCCATACCACTATTCTTAAGAGCACCACCATCATCATTGTTGTCATCTTCATCATCATCATCACCACCACCACCACTTTTTGTTCTTGAAGAAGACTTTGTGTTTCCAGATCTTGTCAATGCATCGAAGTCATCTATTGGGGTTCCCTCCTCTGATATTCTTTATACATTTATTACTTGTTCGTGAGCTATATTAGTAATAACAGGTTTTGGTCATCCATCTCCAGTATCTAAATCATTGAACCCTAACCACTCATATATGGGGTCCTCTATTTCATCATCTTTCTCTAAGTGAGCATAATGCCCTATCATCATTAAATCCAATGGGTCTTCAAGAGTGCTTTCTTTAGATCGAAGTAACCTTTCTTGAAGCCGCATATTGTAATGACAGAACACCAAATCCTACAGTCTCTGGTATCCCAACTTGTTTCTCCTGCATGTATGGATTAATGAAAATGTGCTCCAATTACGCTCACATGGCGATGAAGATACTATTTAACTTAGTATTTTACATGCCAACAACCTCAAATTTGGGGTTTCCATTACATAATAGTTCCACCATTCACCTATAAAAGGAAATTTAGATTTAGTATTATTTTAGAAGAAAAAATATACAACATATTATAATTTTACTATGCTTTATTTACATGGCATCGCTTTACTTCTTGATTGGATTGTCACATTCATCTCAAATAATCCCTTACCATCTTGGAAGTACATCAACTATATTATTATAAAAAATAAGTATCATTAATAAGCAATTCTTAATCAACAATCTATCTTTGAAAATAATATAAGTGTGTTGAGTTGTATACAATTACCTCACTTTTCCAGCATTGGGTTTGTTAGGAAAAAGCTTTTCAAACACCTTAAAAACTGAGGTACCAAGCTGGGCATCTTGACCTAAATGCTACTCATAATGATACTTGAGATTTAAATAATAAGTTGCAAAAATTAGAAATTAAGTTAGTTAATGTAAATTAAAAAAATCTATACATTTTCTACGAAACTAAAACTTATTAAATCACATACTCACCAGCAACATGTAAAGGATGACTTAGCATGCCTTCCCAACGAGTCTCTATAATCTGCAGAACCCAATCTACAGCTTTAGAATTGTTCTTTTTGATTGCTTGCATTATAAAACGAATAGACTTGTACATGAAACCCATGGATGGATAAGTTTCATTGTCTACTATCCTTAAAACTCGGTAGATAAGTTCCAATATGCCCAATATCCATCGTACACAAGCTCAAAAATGTAGCTGTTATAATAATATCATATGTTCTCTTTCCCTCTGTTGTCTTCCTATACTTTGAAACACGCTACTCATCAAAGTTGAAGACTGTGGTGTGAGCCTTGCACAAGCTTTCCAATACAATATAATACGTAGCAAATCGTGTCTTACTAGGACGAATAATCTTTCTGTCATATCCAGATGTTGTGTGAAACATATAGAGAACCCAATTATGGTTGTATATAAACTTGGTAATCATACATGCATTTTGAATTGTTTTATGCACAGCTAGACGACGATCAATGTCCTTTAACATCATATCAATATAGTGAGCAGGACAAGGGGTCCAATAAAAGGAGTATCTCTCTTCTAGTGATTTGTCAGCCTTTTTATAAGAATTCCCATTGTCAGTAACAATCTGAATTACACAATCTACACCAACTCATTCAATCATTTTCTCTGATTCTCTCTCGATGTAGCGAGCATCTTTTATATAAGATGATGCATCAACTGACTTTATAAATGTTGATACGCCACTGCAGTACACCATAAAATTAATTGTGGATATTTTTGTTGGGTCAATCCATCTATCACACATGGTGGTCACCCTATAAGTATCCCAATGATGTTTCTGAATGTTTATCTAATCATTTATCTTTGATATCTCTTCCTTCAAATACTTTACATGAATATCCCTTCCTGTGGGGGGTTTAATGTTCTCTCCCTCTCTGTGGGCAACCGCTATAAAGTTTTTGAATACAACTGTATCTGCAACATATGTTGGAATTGCATTGTAAAAAAAGAACTTGGACTTAAATTTTCCAAGCTAGGAAACACTATCTTCTCTTATTAAACATTTACTTTCTTTTCTTTTGTATTACCCTCACTTGCCCATACAACTTAGGTTCAACCACTTTTATACTTATGTTATGCTCAAAATATTCCATAATTCTATCTTTTACACTACCCCCAGTATCACCACCAACTCTCTAATAGACCCATGAAACATTGGCCTATTCTGCTCTAGTCGACTCATTTGCTCTCTCTCCCATTGCTCTACTACTCTAGAGGCATGTATAGCTTTTCTCAATTTACAATCTTTCCCCTCTTCATCCTTCTCATCATCAACATCCACACTATTCGAAATTCTATATAATTCCTTAGAAATGCTTCTCTCATGTTGCTTTTTTGACTTCTGAAAGCTCACCTATTGCAATAGAAATCTTTTAATCAACTTTCTCACTTCTGAGGGTACCTTGCGGCAATTTTTAACATTTTTTTTACCCTCCAGCTAAATGCTTCTTCAATCTTGTAACACCCTCATACTTCATTTTCTAATTACAATAATTACATTCTGCTCTATTTGGATGCTCATCTAATGACTTCCTATGCTCCCAAGCGATATCCCGTGATTTATTTTTACTACCTTTTCCCATACTTGAGCTCGATATAGTAAACCTATAAATAAAAACAACTATGTTATCGAATAATTAACATTAGTTAGATAAAATAAATTCAATAAGAAAGACACCATCCCATTTTATACCTAAAAAGTTTATGCGTAAATTTATTATTCTAATTGTTTTTTTATTAGTAATTTTATAAATATTTTCTACCCCTATTCTTATATTATAATTTTTAAAAATCATCGTATAAACCATTTATTTTCATAACTTATAAAAATATAAATGCATATATTAAAAGCTAACTCTATAAATAATTATATAATAAGGGACAATATAATTAATTAATTTTTATTGTTGTTAAATAATATTTATATTATTTAAATTAGTGTATTGAATATCGATATTATCGACGATAATATTGTTTTACCTCTCCATCGATTAAAAAAAGTATGTAAAATCGATATTATTTGTTAATTACCATATTTATCGATAATTATCAATGATGTCATTTTACCGATAAAAACTCCAATTTATCGATATTATCGCGATAAATTCACGATAATATCGTTGGTGGCGGGAATATTCATCAACAAGGGCGCTTGGGGGCATTTTGGCTGCTGTTAGGTGTGAAAATCCTCCTAAACCCCATTTTTTTCTCCTCCCCTCTATGATTTTTATATTCTACCACAAAAAACAAAAAATCCATTGTCAATTTTGTGGGAGAAAAACTCACTTTTCAAGATCAAATCTGCATTTTAAGTGAACTGTGTCCGAACACTGCGCAAGTAAAAAAATTCAATTTTTTCGCTGTTTTTAATGTTAATATGTTTTGAAATCATGTGATTCAAGTTTGTATTGCATTAAAGTGTTATTTTAAATATATTTGCACAACCAAATCCATCAAATTTGACAGAATGGGGATGAACATGCGATTTGGGAAAAATCCTCAAATTGTTTGATTCATCTCAAATTAGTAATTGTTTATGAATGAAAACATAAATTAAGCATAATATTTGCTGAATACAACAGATTTTCAGCATTTTTTTTGTAAAATTACGATTTTTGGGGGTAAGCCCGAAAATTACATTTTTAAAAAAATCTAAGTTTGGAACTTTGGATCATGAATCATGTAATTTAGTTAGTTTTTTTAATTGAGGCTTTTTCTGGAAATAGATTTTTCATTTTTTATAATTTAATATTAATTATAAGTATTTTTTCAATTTGTGAAAAATAAAATTATTTTCTAAAAATTGTAAATATATTTCTTAATTTGTTTTGAATGTCTAGAGTCCTTTTTAGACATTGTTAGATACATATATTATAAAGATTTGCATTTTCAAAAGTGTTCAAGTCTTTCTCATGTATTCCTTCTGTCAGCCTATATGCATTTCTCATGTGCATATTCATTATTCAGATGACTTTTTAAACCAATTTTTTGCTCAAATTATGTGTTTATATTTATCATAATTTATTACAAAGTTTCACCGAAAATCTCTCAAATTTTCTCTATTTTTTTCTATTTTACCGATAATGTTTCTGGAAAAAATAATAATATCTCCGATAAAAACAACAATATCTTTTTTCCGAACCATTGATAAATAGGTATTTATTGATAATACGAACATTGATTTAAATTAACTAAATTTTTAAAAAATCATTTTTCATATGTTTTAGAAGTTGTTTAAATAGAAAACCCAATTTACAGTCCATTTTAATTCATATCATGGAAAATCTATTAACAAAATACTAAAAAATGATAATAAATCATGATTATTAGTATAATAGATGCATTTGCCCCAAAAAAATTAAAGCAAAATTAAAAAAAAAAACTTGATTTGGGTGAAAATTGCTGATTATGAACCTAAATTTGTGAAAAAATAACCCATGTGGACGGATTGGGCTTGAAATGCAATTGACGGACAAAAATGCAACACTGATGGACGAACCCCTTTTGCTGTGAACCACGAAGAGCAGCTTCCACGCTTAGATTTCACGCCTAATTCATTCAAATGTGGATTGCGAACACTCCTCTAGTAATTTCGACTACTCCAGTAGCGATTTCCAAGCTAATGGGGTGGATTCGAAGGGAAATAATGGGGCTATAGGATGCTATTGATGGAAGGGGGGTAAGTTGGGTGTTTATGCATCAATTTTAACCTCGAAAATCACTGTAATTCCATTCCAAAATGGATTTCGAAACCTCCTTTTCTGTGAAGCTAAAAAATCATCTTGGGATGGAAAAGAGGTGAATCGAAAGTTGATAATGTTGCCACTCGACTCCAATCTGGCAATTGACGACCCAAATTTTGTTGTTTCTTTGAGAAATCAGCAATGGGGGTTTTGAAAAATGGTATTGGGGTGGTAAGAGTGTTTCAAAATTTTACAGCTCGAATTTTAGGGTTCCTACCTTTTATTTCCATTTTCTCGATGAAATTTTTGCTGAGAAATTGCATGATCTCGAAAATTTCTATGAGATTTTGTTCAAAATTCTCGAAATTGAAATCACTGGTTCGTTCATCATTTTTTCCCTCAGCAAGTCAATTTGTTCATGATCAAAATTCTTTTTGTAGACAATGAATTTCTTGTCTTTGTTAATGTAAAGAGAAGAGTATCTATTCTAACATTTACTTTTTGAAGATTATTTTTGCAATCTATATGATTCCAATTGAGATAGAAAATAAGAAACAACATAAATAAATAAATAGTGCAAAAATGAATAACTAATTAGAGGGATCCTTGTCTTATCTTTGGCTTATTTTTTATAGATGGCATAGCGATGAAGAAGATTGGAAGAAATATAAGAAGAAAGGGGGAGATCTTCTCTAGGGGATGGCGAGAGAAGAAAGGGAGAAAAATAAATGAATCTAGGGAAGATGAGATAGAATTAGAAAGCAAGTAGGGAAATAAAAAGGTGTAATTCGGTTGTGAACTTGAGTTTAAATGAGAATTTGAGATGGAGATTGATCAAGTTGTTGGAGTTTCAAGGTCTGATCAATTTAGATTGAGGTCAACATCGAATTGGGAAGGCGTAGTGCTGAGTTCTAAATCCAATGGCTAAGCTACAATCGATTTGGCTTATATTTGTTGTTGTTTATTGTGATATGAATAAGCTGAGGACTGTGAAAATCCAATAGGATCCGCCAAGCTATAGACAGCAGGAGAGTGTGAATGAATGTCAAGGATTGTTATGGTTATGATCGACTCAAGAGAGCCTAACTAGTGGGCTAAAGCCACATCAGGCCAACCCCAAACCAAGAGGGGAATTTAGCTATGTCTTTTTATTCCTTTGTGTGGCATGAGTGGTTTGGATTGGATTGTTTCTTTCTGTGGCTTTTGGTCAATTGTTTGTGGATTGGTCAATGTTGTGATGTCAGGTGATGTAGAACAAGCAGGAAGAAGAGAGAAGCAAGAGGAAGAATCTTCTCAAGGGAGTAAAAAGGGAAGACAAGGGAGAAGTAGGGAAGAATTTAGAGAGGATTAAGACAAACAGAAGTAATGAATGTTAATCATAAATTGTATGTAACACTAATACAAGCTATCCTATTTATAGATTCAAAAGCAAAACCCTAAAAAATTGTAGTAACAAATAAAATACTAAAAATAACAATTTAATCCAAACATAATATTTTAAAATTCCCTATTCAAATAAACAAACCCTAATTTCTAGGATTACGCCTGGAATAAGTATGAATTGTGTGCTCATCAAGATCTCCATTAATTCTTCCTGGCTTGGAAGAACGCTCTACTGGAGAATTAGCATGGTGGTACTAATCAAATTCTCTTCAGATATCCATGTAGCATTGTCAGACTTGTTCCTTCACTTAACAAGATACCTATCAAGTCCGCTTGAAGAAGACGTAATAATCTTAGCTTGGAAGATACTTTTAACCTGATCTGTGGGTGTAAACTATGTTGGAGGTAGAATTGGAACAAAATAAAAAACTGAAGAACCCCTTGGTTTGCTATTCTTACAGGTAAAAGAGGAGGCTCGAAAGTGCCTTTGTAAGGAAACAAATTCTCCACATTAGAAGTTGAATTAATTCTTATATCTAGAAGCAAGTCAAGAATAAATGCATGTGGTCCTAATTTTCATAGAATATGAAAAAGATTGTTGGGTCGTACATGCAACTTTTTAAAAGAATTTTGAGAAAATTTTTCAGATCACGTACGAACTATAACATAATCACCTTCACTAAATTCATGATGCTTATAGTGCACATTAGCAGCAAGCTTATAAGTTTCATTACTTGGTGCAATTTTTTCCTTCTTACAGTGACATGAATATCATGAATGTGCTATACGAATGAATCGGTAGAAGCAGAAACATGGATATCAGGTGGCAAAGGCACAAGATCAATGGGTACACAAGGAGCAAAACCTTAAACAATTTTAAATGGGGACTTTCTAGTGGATTTATAAACAAAATTGTTATAAGCAAACTCTGCAATGGATAAAACTTAATCCTAAGTGCCTAAGTAATCACTTATCAAACATCTAAGTAAACCTCATAAACTTCGGTTAACAACCTCGATTTAATCATTAGTTTGTGGGTGAAAAGCAGAAAATTTTAGTTTAGTACCAGAAAGTTTTCGTAAAGTTTTGCAAAAATTACTCATAAAATATACGTCCCTGTCAGATATAATAGTAAATGGTAAGCCATGTAGTCTGATAATCTCGTTAAAAAATAATTTGCCACATATGATGCGCCCGCAGTCTTTTAACATGATAGAAAATGAGCCATCTTTGAAAATTGATCTGCCATTACCAAAATAGAATCAAACCCTCTAGAAGTTCTAAGCAAACAAAGAATGAAATCCATGCTAATGTCTTTCCAAGGAGTGTGTGGAACAGGTAATTGCATGTACAATACTATGTTTCTTTTCTTTGCCTTTTCTAGATGACATGTTTGACGCATAGACATAACTTTAGCAACATCTCATTTCAATGAAGGTCAATAAAACCTATCTTCAACTAGAGCTATTATCTTATCCCTACCAAAATGACCTACAATGCCTCCTGGATGTAATTCCCAAATTAAAAAATCATGCAATGAAGTGTTGGGAATATATAACTTAGAACCCTTAAACAAATAATCATCCTTAACCAAAAAATCAACATATTCTTGACAATTTCTACTCCGCCCCTCTTGAAAAATAATACCAAAATTTAGACATGTTGTATACTTATCCTTCAACCTATCAAAACCTGTGACATTAACATTTATGGTTTGAAGGACTTCAACTACATGATTGAGGGTATCTAATGACTTGTTCTCAACTCTTGCATAATGCTTAAGAACAAAAGTATATTCCTGGAGAAACTCTATCCACTTAGCATGTCTGGCACTAAGTTTACACTGATTACAAATATTTCAAAGCTTGATGATCAGAATTACATATTTTTGAGGTAATAAGTAATGCCTTTAATCCCTCCAATACCTCAATGCTTGTACTACAGTGTAAAATTATTTATCATATGTCAAATATCTCTACTTAGCTTTATTAAGTTTCTCATATGCAATAGGATGTCCTTCTTGACTAAAAACCTTTCTAATACCAACTCCTGAAGCATTACATGCAACCTTAAAAACTTTTGAAAATCAAAAAGTTGTAATATAGGTGCCTCAGTTATTCTTTTTTTGATCTTACAAAATGCTTTAGTTGCAGACTTGGACCATTGAAACTCATTTTCTTTATATAATTAGTTATGGCAGCCATTATATAACTAAAATCTCTAATGAAACACTTATAAAAATTAGCTAACCCATGAAAGCTATGAACCTCATGAAGGGATTTAGGTTCGGGCCAATCTTGAATGATACTCACCTTGGAAGGATCCATAGCTAAACTATGAGCTGAAATATCAAATCCTAGAAAGATCACATTGGTTTGCATAAAATAACACTTCTTGAGATTCACATACAATTTTTCAACTTGAAGTGTTTCAAGAACTTGTCTCAAATGAATAATAAGATTTTTCTTAAAAGGACAGTAAATCAATATATCATTAAAATAAAATACAAAATTTTTTTTAATGAGAGGTTGTAAAATTTGAGTCATCACCCTCATGAGAGTACTAGGTGTATTTGACAATCCAAAGGGCATCATTAACCATTCATACAACTCATCTTGAGTCTTAAAAGCAGTCTTCCACTCATCGTCAGTTTTAATTTGGATTTGATGGTATCCACTTCGAAGATTGATTTTGGAGAACTATTGTGAACTAGTCATTTAGTCCAACATATCATCCAGTCTAGGTATTGGAAATCTATATTTGCTTATTATTTTATTTATGGCTTGAGTATCCGCACATATTCTTTAAGACCCATCTTTGTTTAGAGTCAACAAGGCAAGTACAGCACATGGACTTAGGCTTTCACGAATGAAATGCGTTTAAGTTTAACTCGTTACTCGGGATTCATTTGATAATGTGGTAAATTTGGCAATTGTGATCCCAAAACTAAATCAAGAGCATGTTGTATATTCCTCATTGATGACAACTCATTTGATAATTCTTTAGGGGCCACATCCTTAAATTCATTCAAAAGGTTTGCAACCTCTGATGACTGAATAACATCCTCTAAAAAAATACTAGACTCGGACTTTACTACTAACATCAACACTAAACTTGACTCTCTATTCTCCTTTTCAAATTCTCGTTTAGCCAAAATATGCAAAGGTCTTTTTTCCGAGGGTTCAATGGTAGAAATTTCATTTTGAGATCTTTCTCTCGCTGATGGTTTGGTTGGTCTTAAAAGAATATATTTCCCATTATGTCTGAAAAGTAT
>JAYJMB010087876.1:37161-65132 GCA_036873735.1 Pouteria campechiana
TCATTTTGAGATCTTTCTCTCGCTGATGGTTTGGTTGGTCTTAAAAGAATATATTTCCCATTATGTCTGAAAAGTATATGTTTGATTTTCCATAGTGTATGAGATTCACATCAAATAACCAAGGATGACTAGGTAAAATATGAGTCACATCCATTGGAAGAATATCACATCATATCTGGTTCTCATAATCTGTAATTTTAATCAGAACCAAACATCTCTCATGGACAGCTAGTGTAGGTTTATCTAACCATGCCACTTTGCATTTTATAGGATGGGCATTAAATTTCAATTTCATCTTGGTTACATCAACCTTTGAAACTACATTCATAGAACTACTCTCATCAATAACAACTTTGTATACAGCGTTACCACATGTGAAAAATGCATTAACTATGCTGGTACACTTCTGATCATTTCTAAAATCAGGAGTAGATAAAATACATCTCATGACATCTACATGTTCAACATTATTCTGATTTTCAAGATCCTACATGATCCAAATCTAGATCCTCAAATTCATATAATGAATCAACAACACAATCTATTTTCCTCTCATCATAATTTTCGGTTATCTCAAGTTTTATTGTAAGAGTACAATTAGGACAATGTGATCTAGTATAATGACATTTAAAACATTCAACTAGACGTAAAATTAGAGATAGCATTCCCAAAGAATTTTTTAACAGGTTTGTTATTGCCTTTACTTTGTGGGCTCGCCTTTTAGGTAAACATTGACCTAGATGTATATCTAATTGCCTAATTCTCCCCAACTTGGGAAGTGAAACATCCAAAGGGTGGAAACTTCTGATATTTCTCTAGTTCCAAAGCCTTATAAACTGCCTCTTCAAGGGTGTATTGGGTATGCAAGACTTTTTTTTGTTTTAAATTTTGGTTTAAGACCATTGATGAATTTAACATAAATCATCCACTGTTTCTCATTAATCTAACTTCTCAAGAAGAGATTATCAAATTTCCGATAGTACTCTGTGACGGTCATGGTTCCTTGTATTAAACTTATCCATTAGTCAATTAATTGGTCTTTATGAAAAGGGGGCATATATTTTAATCTTAATTTATCTTTCATTTCAGCCCATATGGTGTAATTTGCCTCTCTACCTTCTTCTATGTCCCTTTCCACATCTAACCAATAACATTGGGCAGATCCTATCAACTTCATCTTGGTAAATTGGATGCGCTATGCATCTTTTATATTATACTACTTAAACAATCTTTCTAATTCAATTACCCAATCAATGAAGATGCTAGGATCAAACTAACTATCAAAACTAGGTACATCAATTTTGACTTTTTCGTGACATCATGATCCCCAAGGACATGCCAACGGCCAACTATCATATTCTGTTGTGATTGACTTAGGAAGTCTCGTAATTGAACATTGTTTTGTTGCCAAGGTTTGGTCACATATGTCTCTTTAAAAATCTTTTGGGTTCTCAATTGGAAACTCTTTACCAAGACTTGTAGACTGAGGATGACCTCTAAATATACTCAGAAGTGACAAAATACATTTAAGTTGGTCGTGCGGTCTAACGGAACTTTGATTATGCCCATTGCGAGAAGATGAACCTACATTAGGTTCTAGAAAATATGTCATTGACTCATCAATAAGACATTTGCCTAGATGCTTTAATGAAGACCGAGCTTGGAATTCTAACTACATTTGAAACTGGTTTTAGAGTCTATATTCCATATGGAACAAAGACTCAGTGAAATTGGCTTGTTCTAGGGATAAGTTCTCACTTTTTTTTCGATAGGGAGTCATACTTTTCATTAAGGAGGTCACAAGGTTGGGAGAATTTTTCAACTATACTTGTAAGTTGTGTATTGGTAACCATGATGAGTGCAATACATGTGACTAAGAATGAATAGAAGATGCAATTCAAAAGTACAAAGATAGATGTTACTACAATATAAAATTTTATATTGAAGTAATTAATTTAAAAATGCTAAATAAAGTCACCAAAGCAATCAAAATAAGCGAAAGGATCTTAACTTGACCAATAGATAAAAAATTAATTCAAGTGGAGATAATGTACCCTTTAAAAAACCCTAACAACCTTTCTCATATATCTGTATACAAAACTGCAATTTCTAAAAGAAAGACTTTCTTAAATTTCTAAAAATTAGGTTTTTCTATAATTCCCCGCAAAGATAGGGCTTTTTTGAAATTTCTGAGATAGAGGGGCTATTTTGCAATTTTCTGAGCAAGGGTTGTTCTGCAAAAATTCTAAATGGACTAACTTGCAAAATTTCCTGCAAGGTCTGTTTGCAAGTGACAAATTGTAAGGGTTGTTTTGAAATAATGTAAAATGGGTTTAGTTGCAAAAAAGTAAAATCAAGGGGGCTTGTATGAAAAAACCTGAAAAATCCCAACGTGTTCGTCTTCCTCTTGTGCTTGTTGGAGACAGAGATGGGTTTCGAAACGTACTGGAAATTGCTGGCAGCGATGATAGATGGCGCCGGAACAAAGGTCAGAGAGTTTCGTAGGCAGGGATGATTGTTAGCGACATCACTAGAGCCTTCCAACGTCGCCGGAGTCATCGGTTCTATATAAGACAACTAGTGTGACTGTCAAAAATTGGTTTTCAAAGCTACAAGGCTACCAGAGTAGAAAAAGAAAACTTTTGGAAGGATTGAAAGTGAGAAAAATGACCTCAAAGATGGGTTCCGGTGTTATATGTTGACAAATCAGGTGTTGAAGTCGCCGGACCAAAAGAATAAGATCTCTGGAAGGTATAATAAGCATTGCAGTGTTGTCGATACTGAAGAAGAAAATCGTTGGAGTTGTTTTCGGCGTTGGATGATTCTGGATTTGACAACGCAACTCACTTTCAACATTGCCAATCACCAACAATTGCGGGAGATGTTGACAATAGCCAAGAAGATGTTGGAACTCTTGTGGAAATTGAGTTTTGTTTTGTTTTTTGTTTTGATTTTTAAATCCTAGGCTTTGCTTTAATACCAATTTGATGTAGAACAAGTAGGAAGAAGAGATAAGAAAGATGAAGAATCTTCTCAAGGGAGTAAGAAGGGAAGGCAAGGGAGAAATAAAGAAGAATTTAAAGAGATTTAGGGCAAACAAAAGTAATAAATTTCAATCATAAAGTGTTAACAACTCTAATACAAGTTACCCTTTTGTAGACTCAAAAGTAAAACCTTAAAAATTTGTGTACCAAATAAAATACAAAAAATAGCAATCTAACCCAAGCATAATGTTTTAAAAATTACTAATTAAATAAACAAACCTTACTTTCTACTATTGTGCCTTGAATAAATATGAATTAGGTGCACATCACGATCTCCATCACCAGGTCTATTGATGTTTAATTAGGGTATGTTGTTGTGAGTTCAACTAGGAAGATTGTGATTGAAGTGGAACCAACGATGAGAATCTTGTCTTCATTTTTGAATTTGTGAACTTTGTGGAGGCTAAGAGTGTAATTTTGTAACTGATCTTCATCTTCCATTCTGATAAATCAAGATTGATCTAGTTGATTGTAAGGAGCTGTTATATTGATTGTCTATAATCAGTTTATAAACATTTAATTTACTTTTAATTGTGTTGTGTACATTGAGATTGTTGGCATTGGATTGAAGATTTGGGAGGGCTAGTGGAATTTTTCAGCAAACAATTGATAGACCGGCTTGTTTGGGACAAAATTTCACAGGGGAGTCCAGGTCAGTGTTGCATTCTCTATCAGGCAGAATTTTGGACAAAATTCCCAAATTGTTTCCAATTTAGGAGGACTTCCTAGTAACTTTTGCAGGATTTGAACTCTAGAAATTAAAATTCAGAAGTCACTACAAATGAATTGGGGATGTTGTAAACTAGTGTATTGATTGATTGTGCTATCCCAATTTCAGATGGTAGCAGAATGTTCCAAGATTTCATGCGAATTGAGAGTTTGCACTAGGCCATTATTTGCGGTTTGGTTCAATTGAGAAGCTGGACATTATTTGCTGCCGATTGTTTCAGAGGTGCAGGGTTGCCCGGTTTTTGTAGACCATGTTTGGAAGGGAGACTTTGTAATTGTTTTCATCCTCTAATTTCCTATTAGTTGTTGTGATTTTCAATGACCTTGGTGGGCCACCATGTGGAGAGTCGATAAGATGGATTGGATTCTGCGATTGGTTGATGACTAGGCCAAGTTGAGGTTGGACCCAGGTACTGTATTCCCCATGCGACTTTTCTTTCAGGGAGATGACCTAAATGAATCAACAATAGGGGGTCACGAACCTTGTTTTGCAAGTAGTGACAAGACAGCTGTGGCCTTGGCCGACCTTCAAAGAGATTATTGATCGCCGCAGTTAGTGCAGATTGTGGTGGGCATACCGTGATGAATTGAGTGGGTGGTCTAGATCAATGCAACAGACCTTGTTGGGGGCTATATTTGCAACTATAAGATCTAGAGGAATTGTAAGTTTGTAGTGGGTGGACCTAGTGGGAGGATTGCAGTAATCGATGGCCATTTAATTGGCTGTCGATCAGTGCAATTATGGTTGTCTGTGCTGAACCACAACTGGAAGACTTGTTTAAACGGTTTGGATTTCTGGTTGAAACCAATGGGGCCAAATTTCGGTGGGACAGCTGCGCTGAGTAAGCTAAAAATTGACTAGATTAAGCTTGGCAGGCCACACATGTAGGATTGGTGGTTCAATTTCAAACTTCAAGCATCTGTTGGGAACTTGGAAACTAGGAGAGTGGTTATTCAACTGTTCAATGACCAGTCGTTGGCCAGGTTACCAGGTAGATCTGAACTTAGGTGGATCACAAAGGACCTATCCAATGTGTGGTTTAAGTCCATAATTGACCTTGGAGTTGCTGAAACCACTTGGTCTTGGGTTGTTGTAGTGGGCCTAGATTGTATACCATCGTTGGTGTGTGTGGACTTTTGGCTGTTTGGCTTGGGGAACATGTTCTTGTGGTGAGTGTTGTTAGTTTAGGGCGTGTGACTTTTGGAGTCCATCTAGACTTGGGGATTTGATTTGGTACAACTGGAATTAGAGCTGCACATCCAATTTGGCAACCATAAAAGCGCATGTTGCATGGCTAACATGCAACATGTGGTGGCCTAATTAAGGATCATAATGAGAAACAGGATTTCCTAAATAAGGGAACTAATCCAAGGCATCCAAGTGAACCCAAGGCCTAATCCTCCAATGAGGGAGAATACCCAAATGTAGAGGAAAAGTCTCAATACTTCTAGTGTCACTAGGATTTACCCACATTATCTGGGGGAAGCCAATGTCTTGGATTTAGAGAGCAGAATAGTATTTTGGTGTCCAACAAACTCCTTGTAGCCAATGGGTTGAGAAGCTTAAAGAGTATTCGCATGATGAAGTTTGTGTGTGGTATTGGTGGGTGACTCCCCTTGAGCAATGTTCGTTTGGGTTTCCTTGGCAATTAAAGAGGCTTGACACATGGATCATCTTATATAGATTAGATCACACTGGTTCTTTGCAACAATATATATATAAGATTTTCATGCGTTGTCTCATGAATTTAATGCCAGATTATGAAATTCGGAGCAAATCCTCTTGTATTTGTTTTTGGTGGCCTTACATGGCAGGTTATATCATATTACTAAAATGAAATATAGCAATAATAGTACAATATGAAGACTAAAGAAACGTAAGGATGGTGAGAATTCTGTGTAGCCTTAAGTCTTGCTCAAGTTTTCTTATGTCTTTCTTCTTTTCCCACAACTTGACCCTGATAATAATTTACTAGTTCCTAGGCACTTTCTTTTTGCTCCCTAATTCACCTAAGGTCTTTGAGGTGGCCAACCCTCTTTATCCACGTGTTGACCTACCGAACAACGTAACTTCCGTCGGCACCCTTGAGGTTGATTCGAATGAGTTGGACTCACTAGAACTCTCTCCTTGATGTGTCATGGCTCTATGGGCTTAGCTCTGGGGATGGGTTAGGGAATTTAAAGTAGCCAAGTGGCAGCAAGGTATTACCATCCCAATGAGAAGTCAATACTGTTTCGTGGGGAATCATAGGTGACCCTTCAAAATCCTATAGTCACTATTACTTTTTATGAGAGATGAAACAACATGTGAAAAACTCCTAGGCCCTAATCAAATTAGGCCTAGAAGTGAGGGGTATCAATGATTGAGAGAAGAATTTCATTCATCTTCTGAATTACATCACACCATAATTTTGTATACACTAAACCTAGTAAATAAAAAGGAAACTTGACTTGCCAAATCCCATGATTCATGGGATACCCTAACACAATAGGAAACTTAACTAAATTAGACTAATTCTAGGGATACAATCTGTTACAAGACTTTCCTAACATAGCTAACTATACACATGTACAATACAGACCACTTTCCCAAAGTAGCTAACTATACACATGTACAATACAGACCACCAGTCACGTTTTCCCACACTCCCCCTCAAGCTGGTGAATAGGTGTTTTCCATTCCCAGCTTGGATACAATACTCTGAAACACTGAACTGCTTAACCCTTTGGTCAGTACATCAACAATTTGGCCATATTTAAACACATAAGGTGTACAAATCAACCCACTCTCCAACTTTTCTTTGATAGTGTCTGTCAATTTCGATGTGCTTTGTTCAATCATGTTGTATTGGGTAGTGTGCTATGCTGATTGCGGACTTGTTATCACAATAAAGTTTCATTGGACCATCCCACTTAATCTTCAAGTCTTTCAAAATGATCCTCATCCAAAGTAGTTCACACACACCTTGAGCCATTGCCCGGAATTCAGCCTCTGCACTAGATTATGCTGCCACATTCTGTTTTTTACTCCTCCATGTCACAAGGTTTCCACCAAGAAAGGTGCAATGTCCAGTGGTTGACCTTCTATTAACAATTGATCCAACATAATCAGCATCTATGTATGCCTCAGGTACTAAACCTCCATTCCTTCTAAACAAAATACCTTTCCCGGGTGTTCCCTTGAGGTACTGTAACACTCGATGAGCTGCTTGCAAATGAACTTCCTTCGGGCTATGCATGAATTGACTACTCACACTAACTGCATATGCTATATCTGGTCGTGTGTGAGACAGATAAATGAGTCTTCCTACTAGGCATTGATATGTTTCTCTGTCTACTGCAGCATCCTTCTCAACTTTTCCAAGTTTAAGATTTGGATCTATTGGAGTACTTGCTGGTTTGAATGCTGTCTTGCCTGTTTTTTTTGAGGCGATCTGTAATATACTTCTGTTGGGAGAAAAAAATGCCCTGCCTAGAGTGAGCAACCTCAATTCCAAGAAAATATTTCAACCTCCCTAATGTCTTGATCTCAAATTCCTTAGCCAAGCATTGACTTAGGATCTGTCTCTCTTCAATCATCTCTTGTGACTATTATGTCATCAACATAAACCAAGAGAGTTCTCATTGAAGGTGAATGTTTAGTGAATAGCGTATGATCTCCTTGGCTTTGTCTGTATCCCATAGCCATCATAACTCTTGCAAATCTTCCTAACCATGTTCATGGTGATTGCTTTAGACCATACAAGGCTTTCTTCAATTTACACACAGTATAAGCATCCACATTCTTCCCATAACTTGGCGGGACCTCCATATAAATTTCTTCCTTTAGTTCTCCATGCAAGAATGCATTCTTGACATCAAAGTGTTGTAATTCCCAGCCATAATTAGCTGCTAATGACAACAAAACTCGAGCAGTATTCATCTTTGCAGCTGGAGCAAAAGTTTCCGGATAATCAATTCCATAGGTTTGAGTGTAACCCTTGGCTACCAACCTTGCCTTGTATCTTTCTATTGACCCATCTGCTCTATACTTCACTATACACACCCATTTGCACCCCACAGGTTTCTTCCCTGGTAGTAAGTGCACCAACTCCCAAGTTTTGTTTTTCTTCAACACCTCCATCTCCACATCCATAGCTTGTTTCCATTTCTCATTGGACAAAGCCTCAGATAAGGTGGTAGGGATGGTAATGGTATTTAAACTAACAAAGAAGGCTCTATGAGATGGTGAAATTTTCTAAAAAGACAAGAAGTGTGCAAGAGGATATAAAGGTCGTTTTGTGCACTTCTCATTCCCTTCCTAATAGCAATTGGAAGGTCCTGATCATCATTACCCACATGAAATTCAATTTCACTTTGTAATGAAGGATTAGAAATTGTTACCTCATTCTTAGTATATGGGTTACACTCTTGGACATGCATAGATTCAGGAACAACCGTCTTTTTCCTTGTGAACACCTTGCCCTTGCCAAATCTCACATTCTCAAGAGCAGAATCTGTGTTTTCTTGAGGATTTTTAGACACAGGTTCAGGTTCAGACATGGGTTCAGATTCAAACACGAGTTCAGGAGGATTTTTAGGCACATGGTTTGGCACAATGGTACAAGATGAACAAGGTGGTTTAGACGCAAGAAGTAATGACAGATCAAGTAAAAAATCCTTATCTTTATCTTTATTTTCCATTGTTGAATTCTCCCCCCGAAGATAAGAAGTGGTGAAGTAAGACCTAATTGAAACTGACATCCACTGAGACAGAGAACTTCTTTTATGGAGGGTGGTAGCATTTACACCCTTTTTAAGCTGAGGAATATTCCACAAAGACACATTTTATTGCCCTTGGATCTAGTTTCCCCCTGTTTTGACTGTGGACATGTACGAATGACACGCACCCAAATATTCTAGAAATAAGGTTATTTGTAGTATGTATGTCAGGGTAGAATGTTGAGAGAATTTTCATTGGACTCTTAAATCCTAATACTCTAAAAGGCAAACAATTTATGAGATGAGTTACTGTAAGAATTGCTTCCCCCCCCGAAAGGATTTAGGCATATTTTTCTTGAACATAAAGGCCCGGGTTGTTTCAAGTAGGTGGCCGTTTTTCCCTTCCGTTACTCCATTTTGCTGTGGGGTATTGACACAATATGACTCATGTACTATCCCTTCTTTCTGAAAGTATGGAGTTAGGATTTGATTGAAATAATCCCTGGTATTATCCGACCTAAACCTTTCGATGTTGACCCCAAATTGGGTTTTAACCATGGAACAAAATTTTGGGAGAATAGTACTAACCTCAAATTTATGTTTGAGCAGAAAAATCCAGGTAACACGAGTGCAATCATCAATAAATGAAACAAACCATCTTGCCCCAGAAACATTAGGAATAATAGACTGGCCCCAAATATCACTATGAATGAGATAAAAAGGAACAAAACTTCTTTTATTACTGATTGGAAATGGTATATGCTTGTGCTTAGCAAGTTCACACACTTTACAATGAAAGTTTTCAACATCTAGACCTTCAAACAAAGAAGGGAACATAATTTTAATAATCCTAAACGATGGATGTCCAAGTCGGCTATGGTGAGGCCAAACTTTCTCTTTATTGGATGAAAAAGACTCTGAGATGAAGGAATGAGATAATCTGCCCGTGATAATGTTCGATTGACTTGGTGTTTCAAGGTAGTAGAGGTCATCCCATTCTCTAGCATGTTCAATCATCTTCCCTGAATCCTTGTCCCGAAATACACAGTAACTATGATAAAAAACCACATTGCAATGTAAATCTTAAGTGAGTCTTTGTATAGAGACAAGGTTTGTGGACAATCTAGGGACATGAAGGACGTTTTTTAAGATCAGTGATGGACTTTTTTTGACATCACCTACGCTTGCTACAGTGGTGAAAGAACCATCAATTGTGGCTATTTTTCTACTGCTTGGACATGAGGAATAAGTGGAAGAAATATTTGACGAGTGGGTCATATGGTCGATAGCTCCTGAGTCCATGACCCAAGAGTTGGCAAATGTTGTAGCCGAGACATTTAACCCAATGGAGAATGGGAAATCACCTGAATATGCCAAAGAACAAGTAGCCGAAGATTTTTCAAGGTTGCTGATAAGTGATCTCACCCTCTCGATCTCTTCTTGGTTGAGAGTTGAGACTGCCTTTCTCTTGTTGTGTTGATTCATTTTGTTGTACTGCAGCAACATGGGCCTGCCCATTGCTCCTTGGCAGCTCTCCTTTCTGTCCCCATTCTCAACTTTTAGGCTTTCCATGGAGCTTCCAACACTTTTCACAAGTATGGCGCTCCTTTTTGCAATAAGTGCACCACAAGCTGTCACAATTTTGAGTCTTTGGTTGACTAGGCTTTCCACTTTAAAAAAAATGGTGCTTTTTCCACATGTGTGGCTGATTTGTTGCCACCACTAGCCACCATGGCCGAGATGTTCGTGATCTGTGGTTCAAGCATCAGACCTCTTCTACTTTCCTCACTTCGGATTAGTGCTACCACCTCTGGCTTGCCAAGAATCTGGATCCTCACTTGATCAAATTCTGGATTAAGACCAGCAAGAAAATCACATACCTGATCTTGCTCGATGAAGTCCTTTAGAACAGCTGCATCATCAGGACATTTGGTTTTTATCACCCTATAATGATCAAGTTCTTGCCACAAGGATTTCAATTGATTGGCATACTCGGTGACTCTTTTATTTTCTTGTTTTGCAGTCATCATCTTCACTTTGACCTCATAAACTTGAGCTGCATCCCTAGCTTTGGAATAGGTCTGTTGAATTGCATCCTAAATATCCTTGGCAATAGCCAAGAATATGCATTTGTCGCTAATTTCAGGGATCATAAAACTCCACAGCCATGCCATAATCATGGAATCTTCTTCATCCCATGCTTCAAAATGAGGACTGCCTAGGTTTGGTACTGTACCAGTAAGATGACTGATCTTTCTTTTTCCTTTTAGCACTGTACGAACAAATTGGTACCACTTGAGGTAATTTTTTCCATCCAGCCTGTATGCAGCCTGAATACCTTGCAGTTCTTCGGGTTGTTGAGATCAAACAACCTCCTCTGATTGGGCTGTAGCAATTGTCTCTTCAACGTCCGACATCTTCTATGGTTACAAAACTCTAGGCAATTAAGGCCTCTTCACGTGAAGCAGAAATCAACGGCAATGAAGGCTGACAAAAAAATATTCCATAGAGCAGAAAAAAGGGCTGTGAAGACAAAAGGTTTCACAGCCTGAGAAAAGAACCTACAGCTCTGATACCATATCAATGATTGAGGGAAGAATTTCATTCATATTCTGAATTACATCACACCATAATTTTATATACACTAAACCTAGTAAATAAAAAGGAAACTTGACCTGCCAAATCCCATGATTCATGGATACCCTAACACAATAGGAAACTTAACTAAATCAGACTAATTCTAGGGATACAATCTGTTACAAGACTTTCCTAAGATAGCTAACTATACACATGTACAATACAGACCACCAGTCGCGTTTTCCCACAGGGGGCAATTGTTATATACATGTGCTGACCTAGCAAAAGGTCAGCCACATAGCATACAGTCCACGTTCCTTTGTATATTAAGTAGGAGTCCTTTTGGGTCCGGGGTGTTACTCTCTCGAATAAGTTGAAGTCCTAGTTGGGTACACCACTCTTATTGATATACTCAATCTGAATGCAAGGAGAATTCTGAATTTGTCAGGGGGCTTAGTGCAAGTTTATAAATAGGGGACTAAGGTAAAGAGCGAATCATCAACTCACACCATTTGAGCATACATCTCCTCCTTATCCTAGTTCTTTTTCCCAATTTAGTTCCTCTAGTTTTTGTTGACTTAGGAATTGGAGTGGGCGCTATTGCACACCACTTGACACCCTTCTTTTATTGGACAAGTCAATGCCTGCCGGCACATTCTTACTGAGTTGGATCAAGTTCCTTGCTTCTCTGATTTTCAATCATTTAACACCAACCATAGTGGTTGAAGCAATCAAACAATTGCAAAGGTCATTGAAGATTGAAGAGATTATCCCCAAATGTTTAACATAAGCCCAAACTCCTGTGATGGTCAACCTTAGTGTCTCATAATTTCTACTGGCATCTTCTTAACCCCTGTTGCCCTTAAAAACGCTAATTGCTTATTCTTGAATGTATAGGGTTGATTGTTGAAAGTCCATCATTAGATGTTCTATTGCTAGATCTTGAGGAGCAAACAAAAAATTAATCTGGTAGTTGATAAGAAGTTATTTGATGACCCACTTTAAATCATTGAATGTTTAAATAAATCATTGTATTTAAATGTGATAAACGATTTAGGTATTGAAAAGATTAAGAACGTTCTAGACATTGAATTTACTTTGAAACTGAAAGTGCAAGCTGTCAAAAGGCATTACATGAGGATGAAGTCAAGTTGATGAACTACGATGTATATGAAGCAAAACACAGAAAAGAGACAAACGGAGCAGAATTGTTTGTAGTGTTGTCCATTAAATGATACACCTGTTTGACTTGTTGGATTACATCATCAGTTGCCACCGAAATTAAGGAAGATTCAAAGATTCAAATAGCTTAAAGTCTCAAAAGCTGTGTTTCTTCCGAGTAGGAGAGAATGATATGAAACACAATCAGACATTTATTGAACCATAAAATAGTTATTATAGTTTAGTTTATATATATATATATATATATGGAATTTCAGATATTTAGGTTGTTTTTGGTAGTATGGAAAAGATGTGAACCTTTCTTTTCTTTTTTATGCCATCTCAATTGATGTGATATTTAAATACTTCAACAACTCTAATTTTGTTTCATTATTAGCTATATTTTCAATCATTGTCCCATATTTTTCATTCAAAAAGCTTACCTATTTTATTTTTATTCGTTTTATTTTCAATCATTACTTTTTATTTTTCACATCACTTCATTTTCTGCCACTTTTCTTCACAATTTTACCATCTATTTTCACCCTTTTAGCAATTCCAAACGGACCCATAATTATTCAAAATTGATGTAGGCATAAGGAGTCAAAATAATGACAAATTCGATGAATAGTTTAAATCTATTTTTTTATTTGTTTAGGATGTTTATTCATAGGCATGTAAATTTAGGGTTTATTTTATGAAAGAAAAAAGGCATACCTAGTGCACGAGGCTCCCACCAATGAAGGGTCGAGATGTACACAATCATAACTTCTTTTTTTGAAGAAACTGTTTCAAGTAATCAAACCTGCGCCACTAATTCACCATCAGTCATTATTTCCAAAACGCAAGCTGTTTATTTTATGTATGAGTTTCTATAAATAGAGCTGTTTCTGTAGACTTGGTTGATTGAGATACAATTATTGTAATTGTTTTCCTCTTTCTGTCTTGATTCCTCTGTTCTACCTTTCCTGTATGCTTTTCCCCCTAATTTCTTTTGTTCTTTCCCTTTGAGAGGGACCTCTTTCTTCTGAAGTCTTTTCCATCTCATTCTACATCAAAACATTCTTATTCAACATCACACAGATAATTTCAGACATGCTGCTGCTGCTGCTGCTGTTGTTGTTGTCGTTGTTGTTGTTGTTATTATTATTATTATTATTATTATTATTATTATTATTATTATTATTATTATTATTATTATTATTATTATTATTATTTGTGGTTATCTTTTTACATAGAATGATTATGAAGACTTCTCTATTTGCTTATCATGCATGAGTAGGGCGACATCGATTTGACATTTTACTTATGCCAACAAATTGATATCGAATTATGCTATTTTATTTATGTTATTTTACACTGGCTATAAGGATATAATTTTTGCTTGCCAGAATTTAAATTCCTTGAGGAAAATCCATTCTCAGTTCAACTTCCTAGTCTTCTGTTAATCTAAGTACCAAGATAAAATTGGGTTGGTAAGATGACTTTTCTAGAGAACTGTAAGCATGTTGCATTTATTAAGTTGCTGAAAACAGGACAGATGAATATGCATCTAAGACCATCATATTGCTCGTCTTTACTGATCATCATGCCTTGATAGTGTCACTGCAGACCTGTTCTTTTTTCCTTTTGTTCTATATCTGTTAATCATTCTTTATCCTGAGCTAGTAGCTACACAATGGGCTCTGAAGGCTCCTAGCTAGCCCTAGGCACTTGCCTTGTTGAAGTAAGGAGACATGCTCAATGATATTTTCTATGCACGATATTGTCAGATTTCATCTAGTAGAAGTGATTCACTTATCAAGGATGCTAGCACAGATTCTAAGGAGAGCTGGACCTGATAGTTTAATGTCATCTTCTGCCTGACATGATATTCAGTTTTATTTGATCTTTGTGAATTGTCCTTTAATGTAGGAAATTTTCCTTGCAATTAATGCATTATTGTCTTGGATTCTCATGCAGGTGTTGCTGTTGATGAGAAATCTGTCTATCAATCTCTCAAGCACTGACTTTGAGGATCATGTGGGTGTTAAACTTTTCTTTCCTTGTTTTGTGCCATCACTTGTTCTGTTAGATAGTCAGATTTCTAGATTGGTTTATTAGGCATGGAAGCAATCTAATAGGATATGAATTGGCATTTCTGCGACTCAATTCACGATCACAAGTATTTTGATGTCTGACACTCTAAGAAATGCCCCAGTGTTGTTTACGTGAACTTTATGCCCATAAGCATAAACTCAATTTGTTGCTTGACATATGTTTCTACATGATGATATATAAATTATCTCAGGAATTATCAATACTCCCTCATGTTTTTGACAATCATAAATGCCATCTAATACTTCACTTTCCATGAAAACCTCCATTATATTTTTTGACCATCTCAAACAGTGTAAAGTTAAGTTTTTCCAAATCTCAAACTGGCTTTCATTCATGTATGAAAGATTAACATTTATTGGTCTAAGGTATAGATGAGACTTATTTCATTCATTTGCTTTCTGTACTAATTTAACTTATATTAAGAATATCATATGAATAAAATTCTTAGAAGACCAAATTTAAAAAGCATTAAAATCAGGCTTTTATCTGGTATCATCCACCCAATATATCTACCAGGTATTATTTATAAATTGCCTAGTTAACACGTATCATAAGAAAATATAAAGCTTAATCTTTTTTTTTATTACAAGATTAATGGTTAGACTTCATTTTCTTGAATTTTTTTAAAGATACCTCATGTCAATCTTGATTTTATCTACGTAAATTTAAAATCGATGCTAGAATATAATGAATGGGTTAAATTTTGTATATGAACTTTATGAGATCTATAAACCCCAATTTCTCACATATGAGTACTGGAATTATTCCATTATTTTGAAAAGAAAAATGACTTTAGGAGGAATTTGAGAATTTTTAAAAGAAAAATTTACAGGCAACAATTATCTTTCTTTGAAGTGCTCTTTCCCCCAAAATATTTTGACCACTTTTGATGAGTAGAACAAATAATATAAATTGCATTTTCCAGATTTTTAAGCATATGGACATTATTATTCCTCTGCTTATCTGTCATTACATCATCGTGGCATATCTGAACAGTAGCTAGGTGAGTCCACCCATTTAGACGGTTCTATCCGAAGGTCACCCATCTCCATGGACACTAACCATCCTAGTAGCTGATACATAAATAATGTATGAGAAATAAGGAAGTGCTTTAAGTTGAAGTAAAAAAAGTTAATGATCTGTTACCATTTTAATTCACTGAAAGGACAGGTGCAACAGCACAGGATTAGAGCTTTCTGACCCCTTATCATGTGTCTGCTAAGTGCTAACTTGGTGCCCTTCCAAGGAACTGTACAGAAAAGCAACCAACATGTGTCCTATTAATGCCAAATCTCATTAGGAGTTACGAAAAAAATCTCCATACCTCCACTGGGCAGTCCAGTAGAGATGCTGCAATTTTAAGGAGATGCTCGGCTAGGAAAGTTTCAAACTTCAGGTTTCTACATCTGTGGTCATCCTGAGCAGAACAGGATTTTAAGCTAGGTTGAGTCAAGGAGTCTCAATGAAAGGGCTTTTTGAAGTAGAACAAAGAGTTATGATAACTAATTGATCTAGAATGGAATTGCCTGATGTAGAATATAATATGGAGCACTTTGGTAGTTCCTCTCAATGGGTAAAGAGAATAAATTAGGGCTTGTTTGAGAATTGGGTAAAGAGGTGGAAAAGAGGAGGATTGGAGGATAAGAGAATAAACGATGTGATGTGATAAAGGGCAATGATTAAAAATAGTGTGAATAAAGATAAAAATAGATAGGGTTTTTATATGTAAAGATAGGGCATAACGATTGGAAATATATATAATAATGAGAAAAAAGTAGATTGTTAGGTAGGTAAATTATTACGTTATATCGAAAGTGGTGAAGAAGGGGTGAAAAACTTTCCCACCTCATTTCCCTCTTACCAAATGCACCATTGAAGGAAACGTATAGAAGAATTAAGGAAGAATTGGAGAATTAGGGAGGGAAGAGATAATAGAGAGAGAATTTTTCAATAACCAAATCAAACTCTGACCTATCTCAACCATAATACATTCTTTTTTAACTTATAGAAATTGATTCGCTAAATAAAATCTTAATTTAAGTTCTTATAATTAAAAGTTTCTAAATAGAATAATAAAAACAATTATCTAAACTGTCCATCAAGTTAATTTATATTTTGAGAACTTAATGTGATGATGGGAAAGCTTTGATAGAATAAAAGAGGGAAGACTTAAGAAGAAAGAGGAAGATCCTCTTAAGGGGATGAGAAGGAAAGAACAGGGAGAAACATAGTGGACTTAGGGTTAAGGGGAAGAGTAGTACGAAGAGGGAAATAGAAAAATAAATGTATCCTCAATCCAATTAATAAAGTGCTGAAAATCATAATACTCGTTATCCTATTTATAAAAACCCCATAGAAAATAAAATCTTAATTTCATTGCGTAAGAATCAAAAAGACTGCATAAAATAAATAAAATAATAATCTAAACAGGTGTGTAAATAAGATCAGGTTGAACCCGATCCTGAACCCAACTAATCCAAAGCCTAAAATGGATTGGTTTGGGTTGATATTTATGGAACTCTGGTCATGAAAATGGGGTTGAACTTGACCTGATTTCTAAAATAGGGTTGGTGTGGGTTAGGGAGTACAGCAACCCAATTTAACCTGATCCTATTTGGAATACATATATAAGTTATTTTTTCCCTTTTTTATTTCTTTATGCCATAGTTGCTTCCACATTCTATACATATATAAGTTATATTATGTTGTGTAACTAGAATCTGAAATAGAAATTGGGAGACCAGTTGTTATCATGAAAATATGAACAGGGTGGTTTGGTTTTTTCTCATGTTTTTTTTTCTTTTTTTTAATTTTTCTTTAATGGCTTTGATTAGTCTTGACTCTCTACCAAGTTTTAGTTTTCATTTTTCATGATTAAGGTTGGTTCAATGGTTGGGATGAGGAGTCTTGGCGGCCAATGAGCTTTTGTTTTGTTTTTTTTTTTTTTTTTTGCGGGGGGTGGTGGTGGGGGGATTGTTAATCTTGGCAATCTACTCATGAGTTTTTTTTATAGATTGACAGGTGATTGAAATCTTTTTCTTTTTTAAGATTGAAATTGGGGGAATTGCCTATGGGAATGGTATTTCAATAGTGTTGAACCAAATTTTTGTTTGTTGTTACCATGAAATATTTATTCAAAACAAATTTAAAATAAAAAATTAATGAAGTTCAAGATATTAATTTAAATTTTCAACCCCACCCATCAACTTGAATTCAACCTGAAATAAAATAAAATCTTAATTTATAGAAATTTTTTAAACCCCAATTCTCCACCCTAATACATGCTACCATATTTATAGAAATTGATGTGCAAAATAAAACCCTAATTTAATTACATATAAATAAAAGAACCTAAATAAAATCATAAAATAAATGATCTAGACTCTCTGTAAAATTAGTCTATATTTAATCTCTCAATGCCTATGTCAAACCCTAAATTAAATAATTAAATATCTGCCATTTCAAATATGCAAAGATAAACTAAACCCTAATGATTACCTTACACCTACATAACTATCTAAACGCATTCAGCATTCAGCATTGCAGTTTTAGGGATATGTTCCTAGATTCCCCTTTCCATTGGTTTGGAAGGATGCTATGACACTATTTAGGTAACTTTAGGTGGACATAAAGTGGTGTCTATGATGGAGTTATGTAGATGGAGACTGTTTCTTGCAAATTAGGTGGGCTGCTTATCTAAGATGGACAACGTTGCAGGTTCTGCTTAAAATTGGGGCATGTGTTGTCTTACTACCCTAGTGATTCTTGTCTCATATTGAACTTCTTTTCTAATGGAACTGATGCAATACTAGAAAAACTGTCATCGTCTTCATATGCTGTTTTCCATTGAAGTGGTTGTTGGGTGCGCTAATCACAAAATATTTAATTAAATAAATAAATCAGGAAATTCCTTTGCAATGAGTGAACTGAAATTCTTCAAACAATGTGTAGCTTTTGCCACCTTCATCTGAGAGTAATTATGCAAATTGAACTTGCAAAGACTAATTCAGTTTGCCCATTTTTGTGAACATATTTCCAGCATTCCCTGCATAACCTTAACCTGAAATTCTAGATTGAAGAGAATGCTACAATTCTTCTCAACGTTTTTGGGTGTTTTCATCTATGTTATGTCAGCCAGTTATCTCCTTATCTTCACAGCAACCATGGGCAAAAGGTCTTGCAAATCTAAATATATCCATTGTGCTTTCCCTCTCAAACCTCTCACTCATGGGTCAATTAAGAAACATGTTTTCTTTTAAACCATGATGGCTGAACTTACCTGATATGGCTCCCCTTTTTTTACCATGGAACTGAATGTTCTAAGCCCTACTGATGAACTTTGGTTGCCATGTCTATCCGGAGCAGCTTACAGAGGATCCCACAACTTATATATATATATATATATATATATATATATATAATATGAACATATTCCATGCAAGTACATTAACACGTGAACCTGATGCCTGGAGGCCAATACAAAAGAACCATCAATGACCATACCCGATGAAGTATGCATAGAATGTGAAGCAAAGTCCATAACGTCAAGTATATGTTGCAGATTGGATATTCTGAGAAATTGAGTTATTTATAATAGGATAAATAGTGCTTGGAAGTACACTAAATTATATTGATTGCTTGATGCAGAGGAGGTTGCTGTCATCATACGAGGTTGAATGTGAGGAAGCTAAATCCACTAAAGCAAACAACCCCCTTCATGTCAATGAGTCTGAGAAGAATGCTTCCAGGTATGAACACCTGACCTACAATGAGGGAACTTGGTTTCTGCTAGCCCTGTGCCTCAAGAAGCATGCCATGCTGAGGGTCCTTATTCTGCACACATGCAAGCCAGGCCTTAGTGATGAAGATTGATGAATTAGACATTGGTGGGGGATGGAAAATTCTGGCAAGCCTGACCAGCTAAGGTTGATTTGCCAATCAGTCTTAAAACCACCGGATTTCCCGAGATCAATGGTCTGGATTGCTTCCTGTACAGAACTTTGACCTTGTTTGTGTTCATTGCTGCTCAAGTTGTCTGACTTCGGGTTAAATGTCCAGGCCTAACCTGAGTGATCACTAAGGTCCGTTTCCAGTGAGATGCCATAACTAGGAATCGTCTCTTCTTGTTGTACAATATGGCTTCTGGTGGGTGCGACCTTTTCAATTGGAGAATGCTGCCACCATTTCTTGTGGTTATTTCACTCGAGAAGTCTGTACATCCAACTAGTGGTGTTTGCTTTTTGGCCGATGGTCATGGTGATTTCCTGTACAGGGATTCGGGTTGTTGTCATGAGCTTGAGTTTTTTGACCGTACCATTGTAAGGTCTATGTAAATGGTTGTCAGCTCTTGGCTATTATATATGAGGTTGTTATATATTTAAGGTGTAACCAAAACTGGGTAGTTGCCATTGGTAGATAGTGAAAGAGGCATAAGAATTGTAGTTGCTTATGGTTAGGGAAAATACCAATTAATTGGTTGGCTTTTTCTTGATATATGCTTCCGATCAGGCTTTAGTTTTAGGATAGTCTAGTTTCGTGGTAATATGTGCTGACTTGGAGGAAAATGCTCTCTAGCTAGTAACAGGCTTTCCACATTATATGCTGTCAACCACTGTTGTGGGGGCTTTTTGGTATTGTTTGGGCTGGGTTCGTCTGAGTTTGGCAGATGTTGTACATTTGCATGTGTGCACGATGGTTGCTACTTTCCTTTTGGTTTATGGGAAATAAGCATGTAATATATCCAGTGTTCGTATTATCAATAAATACCTATTTATCGATGGTCTGGAAAAAAGATATTATTATTTTTTCTAGAAACTTTATCGGTAAAATAGAAAAAATTAAAAATTTTGAAAAAATTTAAGAGATTTTTAGTAAAACTTTATGATAAATTATGATAAATATAAACACAATTTGAGCAAAAAATTGAATTAAAAAATTCACAATTACATGAATAATGAATGTGTACATGAGAAATACATATAGGTTGATTGAAACACGTCAAATCAAAATAAATTAATTTTTTTTCATCTATACAACATCAACATTTTTTAAGATTTGGACACTCTTAAAATGTAAATCCTCACAATTTATACATTCAAAAATGTCTAAAAAAAGGACTTTGAAAACCACTCAAAAAATATATTTACAAATTTGAGGAATTGATAATATTTTTTATAATTTTAAAAATTATTTATAATTAATATTAAATTATAAAAAAATGAAAAATATGTTTCAAGAAAAAGCCTTAATTAAAACACCTACCTAATTGCATTATTTGTGATCCAAGGTTCCAATCATTGATTTAAAAAAAAAAAATCTAATTTTAGGGCTTACCCCCAAAATTCATAATTTTACAAAAAATAAAAGAAAATTATTGAAAATTTGTTGCATTCAATAAATATTATGTTTAATTTGTGTTTTCATTCATAAACAATTACTAATTTATGATGAATCAAACGATTTGAAGATTTTTTTCAAATCTTGTGGTCATCCCTAATCTAAAAAATTTGATAGATTTGGTTGTGCAAATTTGTTTAAATTAACACTTTAATGCAATACAAACATAAATAACATGATTTCGAAGCATACAAACATCAAAAACAACAAAAAAATAAAATTTTTTACTTGTAGTGGTTGGACATTGTTAACATTAAATGTAGATGGAATTTTTATTTTTTATGGTAAAATGTAAAAATAAGAGAGGGGAAGAGAAAAAATGGGGTTTGGGGGGCTTTTGAACCAAACAGTGGCCGAAAATGGCCACCCGTGTGTCCCCCAAGCTTTATTTCTACTAGCAACAATATTATCGTGAATTTATCGTGATAATATTGATAAATTGGAGTTTTTATCGATTAGTATCAATAATATTATCGATAAATGTCGATAAATGTGGTAATTAACATATATTATCGATTTTACAGGCTTTTTTTATTGTTGTAGAGGTAAAACGATAATATCGTCGATAATATTGATATTACATAAGCTGGATACATCAAAGTAACTTTACGTCTAATGGCCTAGCATTCAAGTTAATGTGACCTTCTTGCAGATCAAACAGTTTAAAATATGATTCCCAGGATACCAAACAGAAGAAACTGAGCACTTGGTTTGTGTCTATCCGTTAGGTGTAGCCTTTTACCAAGTAAATGTCAAGAGAGAGGAGAGATGCAGGTGAAGATTTTGGGGAAAAGCGCTACTCAAGTCTAGATGGATGGTTAGGTGTAGCCTTTCCTAATAATGTCAGGAGAGGAGAATTGCTGGTGAGGATGGGGAAAATCACCACTCAAGTCAAGATGGATGATTAGGCGTAGCCTTTTCCCAGGTGATTTCAAGAGAGGAGAATTGCTGGTGAGGATTGGGGAAAAGCACCACTCAAGCCAAGATTGGATGGACTTGTTGGCAGGCCTGCACTTTGTACAAATATTGGATCTCGCCTTTGCGTCTCTTATGTTTATTTGGACTGGCACGGGATGAAGTAATCCAGCAAGCGAATTACGTGGTCGGCTGGTTTTAAGTGAACTGTCCCAATGCCTTGTTGCTGGATGTTAGTAGGTTTTTGATTGGCCGACAGAACGTACAATCTCCCTCTTTGGAAGGAGAAATAAAAGACACAAATGCCTACAACCTCTGCAAAATCTTTTTGTGGAGAGGTCATCCTGCCACGAACTTCTGATGTGGTAGTCGGAGAAATTCGCTACTTCATAAGCCTTACTTTTCTCGTCACGAAACATCTTAAGGTGATCCACAATTTAAAAATTTTGATTTGAGCTGCTTCTGTTGCTGATGTATGATGTGAATCGGAGATCCAGTGGTTAACTCTTCTACTTCAAGTATTTATTTATTTATTTCATATTCACCCATATAAATTTTAAATTTGCATACTCATCCATCAATGGACTGATACTGAATAAGCAATTTTTGGCCTTATGCCATTTTTTTGACCATTTAAATTATAATAATGCCTTCAATATTTTTCAAAATGATCATCTTGTCGTCTCTATCTTTCTAGACTCTTATTTCTTTATCTGACAGTTAAAAGGTGGAATTATCATTTTGGGGAAAAAGAGAGAGAGAAGATTAGAAATAAAACAAATTTTAAAAGTGATCGAAAGTTTTATGGCAATGCGAACACCCACACAAAATCCATTTGACAGAGCTTTTTAGGCGACATCCATTAATGGAAAAAGTGAATATGAAAATTTTTTAAATTATAGATTTAAATTTTAAACTTGCGAGAGCGAATCGGCAAAAAATTGATGCCCGAGGGAACATGCAAATCACTCTAGAACCGTAATGACTAATGAGTCCTCATAAGCATTTGCCTTACAGCGTTGGGAACAGAGATTTAGGAAAGCATAGATTAAGCCTAACAACGGCTGTCGCCACAAGCAGAGGGATTGTAAGTGGTAGAGGAAGGCGAATGCACACCACCAGTTGAAGATCACTTGTCATTACAGAATGTGCAATCTATTAATCATGGGACCTCAAGGGAGCCGCAATATACAGAGAGAGAGAGAGAGAGAGAGAGAGAGAGAGAGAGAGAGAGAGAGAGAGAGAGACGTGCTGCAGCTTATCTTGCAGGTCGAATCCCGCCCTCTCAGGCAATGGGGCCCAACTAATGGATGTCCCATTAGTTGGGCCCCATTGCTCACTAGTTTTACCAAGGCTGGCTAAATGTTTTCAGGGGCGAATTGTGCTAGTTCGTTACCATGTTTGTCCATTTACGTGACGCTAAGCATTGAAAATCCATCCGAGTAGCATAACTGCTGAATATCTACAGCACACTTGAGCTGCATCTTGCAGCCACAGCAAAATTGCGTGAGAATTAGCAATATCATTTTTCCACTTCATCAGAAATAATTTCAGTTGACATCAATACCGCATTGTAAGTTCCAAGCAACACATTGGATCTCTACAATTGCCCCATGCTGGCTTTTCCATCGACTGCCGTCACGGCCAGTTTATCTAATGATATGACTTCAGCCTCCAGCCTCAAGCAATTAAAATTTTATTAAACGACCGCATGGCGGTTATCTCAACAGATCGAAGCAGATTGAATATCCGGTCTTCTGCCAGTCTCTGGAAAATGGCGTCCTAAGAGAAATATGATGTCTGAAAATAAGAACAAACCAGGCATCTATATTCCATCAAATCTGTTGAATTTTGCCAAAAATACCAGAAAATATTTTACTTTCTCCAAACTTATTATAGGCCTGAGAATGATAAACACCCAATAGGGGAAGGGGGAATTGGGTGATCAATTTTTAATTCATAGCCCCTTTTTGAAATGATAGATTGTATATTTCATGGATAATGGGAGTATTCCTTATGTTTTATTTTAAAATCAAATAGGCGGTAGATTTTCATTTACATAATGGGAAATGACTATTAACATTGTGAATATGCGATTCTTGATCTTATTGTGTGAGTAAAATTTTCAAGGTCTATTTGAATTTAAAATAAAATAAAATACTAGATATGTACCTGATTAAGTTTCATATTGAATGTAGAATAATGGCCTCAAAAATTATACTTGCTTAATTGACAAAAGGGAAAAAGTTACATGGAAAAAATTATGACATATTACATAGGAAGGTTCAGTATTTTCTTAACGAGCAAGAGTTGTAACCATCTAACTAACAGCATGACCACATCTAAGGAAGAGACCTCAGCCTAATATCGAAATGATCTATATTATGGGGCTTTGTTTAAAAGAGATCATAGTGCATAGTTCACTTTATTAAGTCGTATGCATAATGACCTAATTGGGGAGTTTGAGAACTTCCCAATGGTAAAGTAAAGCATGGGACGATTTAAAACTAAAACCGGTCCCAAGTTAAAACTAAAGTATGGTAGTACAATTGCAAGCAGGTTACATGTGTTGACATTAAAGTTCAATCAATATATAATGGACTATAATCACTCGATGCTTGAGCATCTTAGGGTGATGTTAGCCATGATTATAGAGTTGAAAGTAGCTGAAACTAATGTTATCAAAACTAAATTGGTAATCAAACCAGTCAAGCATTTGGTCTAGTTTGAACCAGTTTAATTGATTATAGAAACTTGATTAAACCTCAAAATCAATATTTTATAATTAAATAATATTTTTATAAATATTAAATTTATATAAAACATATGACAAGTAGGGGTGCAACTTAGGTAGTGTACCCCATGAATCGAACCAGAACCTACCCAAATTTTTGCAGGTTCGGTTCCACCTTATTTACCCGAAAGATAGAGTTAGTTCCATCTTCTTGATCTGCACTCATCTTTAGGGTAAATTCAGTTCCAGGCATTGGGTACTCGAACCGAATTTGAAACACATAAATTATTAAAAACAAATTTTAACAGTTTTTATTTTACAGGTTTTAAGTAACTAGTAGGATAGGATGGGATATTAAAGTAACTAATAGGATAAGATCCTTTCCAATTTGAGTTTTTTTTACAGATTTTGAGTTGTCAATTGTCTTTTTTTTTTCTTAGGCACTTTTTAAAAAATAATTAAATTAATGTCAGATTGACATGGTTTGCTAAAAGTAAGTTGAAATATGGTTTTGCTAGGTAATCTATTGATAAGTTCTCAGAATCAAATTTAATCTGGAACCGAACTGGGCCGAACTTAAAAGAAATAGAGTAAGTTCGACCTTGAACCAAATTGACCTAAGAAAATAATAGGGTAGGATTTTTAGAAATAAAACTAGGGTAGGTTCGACCAAGAACTAAACCAAACTAACCCAAGTTACACCCCTAATGACAAGTCAAAACTAGAAAACAAACAACAATACAATGATTGGAATAAAAAACGTTGTAGCATGACAATAATGATGAAACATAAAATGGATGAATTTATCAATTCAACATAATAATTAAATAAATTATTAACAAGGGATGGTGTACTTACCTCAAATAATTAAAAATATACTTGTTTGAACTTTAAGAATACAAATATCTACAAAAGATAATATATGAAAATAATAGTAATGGCAACATTAATATAATGCTAGATAATATAAATAATGAAAATAATAAATGTGCTTCATTCAACCCTACTAATTTTACTATATCACATTCAAAACCATATGTTTAACATCTCGTCAATCTACAATAATATTTAACATCTAATCCTCACCTTCAATATCTAACCTTAGATTAACCATTTTGTCATTACATCATCATATTAACAATCCACAACAAACTCCATTTTCTCTACATTTAAAAATCATTCAAAAAATTTTACAATTTTCAATACTCAGAAAATGACATAAAAAATACTTTCATAATATTGCATAATTTATCTACTTCAATTAAAAGAGATAATCATTTAAAATGTTAAAATATACGTATTAGGACAAGTTGTCTTCCTCTTCAAAAGTGAGAGCAACCATCTCCACTTGTCCAATGAAGAAGGTTGCTACCATATTTTGAATCTCAATTTTTGGATGCATGGGTCATCGGATAACAAGTTTTAATGCTGCCAATGGATTAATCTCATTTTTTCTCAAATTGGGAAATGAGTTTCCTCTGTTCTACAAATTTTCAAAAATCGGACTGCTCTCTATATTTTGCTATAGTTGGAAATGGGTTTTTGGTTGTCGATGAAAAAAGATATTTTTGATAATTGCAATCATTAGAAGTGGTGAAAGGAAAATACCATTTTTGGGTGAAGTGAGTTGTCGTTGATTGTCACCTTATCCAGAACAATCGCCAAAGAACAATAACATTGTTGTTTTGGCATGATAGCAATGAAGAACTAGATAGGAGAAGGGTTGTTGTTGACTATTTCTTGGATTTTTGTAAAGGGGAGGGGGAAGATGTTGTTGGGGTCAAGAGCAGGATGGGCAATTTGTGGGGGACGTGGGAGGTTTTAGATTTGCATCCGAATCCACTAGAAGCATCTAAAGCAGTCTACAAATGAGGGTAGGTTAGTAATTTTCCTTGCTAGATGTATGGTTTTGGGTGAGCCGTGAGTAGGGTTGGGTGGGATTTGAATTGGTGGTCGAGGGTGCATAGTTGGACATAACCTGTAGATGGGTATCTAAGTCCTTTCATGAAGTTTTGATAATTTAATACTTTAAGAAATGTACACTTATCTTAATACATGGTTGTATTTAATGTTTAAGCTACTAGTGTAGATATCTGAGAGAGGGATAATGTGGATGGGCACACAATATTGTAGGACGTGGGGCATGAAATGGATAGGTGGCTTGTTAAAGAAGCTTGCATTTGGTACATTTGGTTACGCCAGTAGATATGCACACTCAGGCCATTTGACACAATCTGGCTATGGAGAAAGTCAATCTAATCCATTCATTTTATAGAAAAAAGTATATTATATATTCAAAATTTATTTACAAAAAGTTAATTGAAAATATTCAATTTAAATAGAAAGATTGATGGCTTGGGTGTGGTTCGTAGGTGGGTTGCGTGCAACTCCTCAAGTGTCAACAGGTTTGATGGGTCTTGATTGGGCTTGACGGATCTTAATGGAACTCAAAATTGAGGCAAATTTTGATGGATCTCGACAGATCTTGATGTCAATTTTGACAGATCTTGACAAATCTTGATGAATCATGACAGACCTTGATGGATATTGATAGGTAGCCCATACAACTTTAGAAGGCCTTGACAAACCTTAACGGGTAGCCCATACAAGTCCAATGGCTGAATGCACAAGTCTTTGCAATCTCTAGTTTTGACGAACCTTGATGGGTATTGATGGGTTCTTAACGGGTTGTTTAACGGACCATGATGGGTAACAGACCTTGACGAGAGCTTGACGGACCTTAATGGGGCTTGATGGAATACTTGATGGTACTTGACCAAAACATGCGATTAATATTTTAACTTTTCCTCTAGATTTAGTTTTTTTTACAATTTAAACCGGATGATTTCAAAATCGATCTAACCACTGATCTGTCCCGTTCACCCTAGTCAATTAGCCAAAACTAGAATTAAGATAGATTGGATCGGCATGGGCACCAGTTTGTTAGAAGATCAACTTGATTTTTGAGAAGTATTGTTGAAAGATACACTTGATTTTTTATTGTATTATTTAGATATGCATTTGTAGAATTCATGATTAGGAATTAATTGAGTTTTAGCTATGCATTTATCTAAATATGAGAAGTCATTGAATTTATCATATATGCATTTATCTGGATTTGCATTTATAGGTCATATATTCTGTTCATTGTAAGCAAGTTGGGTGAAATAGAAAGTTGTTTGTTTTGACTTTTTCCTTCATTTTGACTATGTTTTTCCTTTTATCTCCCCTTTCATTCTAGTAAAGTGGTATTAGAACAATAGCCATGAATGGTACATTCCCTTTACAATTTCCTCTTCTTATAACAGAGAATTTTGATGCTTGGTCAATTGTAAGGCCCTAGAAATTTCAAAAATGTAAATGTTCACTATTGTAAAGTTTTAAAAATTTTTACAATGTGGCATACTATAAAATTTCATTTTTGAGGAAGTTTATTATCAACAAAATTATATGAATGGATGAAATAGTAATGTGAGGATGATGAGGATATATGTTAATTAATAATTAATAGATGAATAGGAATTTAAAATTTCATGCGGAGAGCCAACAAAATGGAGTTATCGGTAATTTTTGGCAAATTTAGATAAAATCAAATTTAATTAATAAATAAATAA
>JAYJMB010087877.1:0-12254 GCA_036873735.1 Pouteria campechiana
CTTAGAACTGGCGATGAGTGGAAAACTGCTTTTAAGACTCAAGATGGGTTGTATGAATGGCTAGTGATGCCCTTTGAACTGTTAAATGCACCTAATACTTTCATGAGAGCAATGACAGATTTTACGACCTTTCATTGGGAAATTTTGGTGGTTTATTTTGATGATATATTGATTTACAGTCGTTCTAAGAAAGATCATATTGTCCATTTGCAATGTGTTCTTGAAAAACTTTGTGTTGAAAAATTATACGTAAATCTCGAGAAGTATTATTTTATGCAAACCAATGTGATCTTTCTGGGATTTGTTGTTTCAGCTCACAGTTTAACTATAGGTCCTTCTAAAGTGAGTGCTATTCGAGATTGGTCCGAAGCTAAATCCCTTCATGAGGTTCATCATTTTCATAGGTTAGCTAGTTTTTAGAGGCATTTCATTAAAGGTTTTAGTTCCATCATGGCTCCCATAACTGATTGCATGAAAGGAAATGAGTTTCAATAGTCCAAGTCTGCATCTAAGGTATTTTGTAAGATCAAAAGGAGAATAACTGAGACACCTGTATTACAACTTTCTGATTTTTCAAAAGCTTTTAAGGTTGCATGTGATGCTTCAGGACTTGATATTGGTGGTGTTCTAAGTTAAGAGAGTCATCTCATTACATATTTCAATGAGGAACTTAATAAATTTAAGCAAAGATATCGACATATGATAAAGAATTTTATGTTGTAGTACAAGCACTGAGGTATTGGTGATATTACTTATTACCTCAAGGGTTTGTATTTTATTCTGATCATCAAGCTTTGAAAATCTGCAATCGTAGTGTAAGCTCAGTGCCAAACATGCTAAGTGGACAGAGTTTCTTCAGGAATATACCTTTGTTCTTAAGCATCGTGCAGGTGTTGAGAACAAACCAGCGGATGCCCTCAATTGTGTAATTGCAATCCTTCAAACAATGAGTGTCAATGTTACAGGTTTTGATAGGTTGAAGGATGAATATGTCATGTGCCTAGAGTTTAGTATTATTTTTCAGGAGGTGCAGAGTGCAAAACCGTTAAGAATATGTTGATTTTGTGGTTAAGGATGGTTTTCACTTAAAGGTTTCATGCTATATCTTCCCAAAACTTTATTGCATGATGTTTTGATTTGGGAATTACATACAGGAGGCATTACAAGACATTTTGGTTGGGATAAGACAATAACTCTAGTTGAAGATAAATTTTATTGGCCTTCTTTGAAACAGGATGTTGCTAAAGTTGTATCTATATGTAGAACATGTCAGCTAGCAAAAACAAAGAAATGAAACACAGGGTTGTATACCCCATTACCTGTTCCACACACTCCTTGATAAGACATCAGCATGGATTTTATTCTTGGTTTGCCTAGGACTCCTAGAGGGTTTGATTCTATTTTGGTAGTGGTGAATAGATTTTCAAAGATGACTCATTTTCTACCATGTTAAAAGACTGTTGATGCCTCATATGTGGCAAAATTGTTTTTCAAGGAGATTGTCAGACTGCATAGGTTGCCATCTACTATTGTGTCTGATAAGGATGTCCGTTTTGTGAACTATTTCTGGAAGACTTTGTGGAATCTTTCTGGGACTAAATTAAAATTTTCTTCTGCTTTTCACCCATAAACTGATGGTCAAACCGAGGTTGGGAGATTTACTTAGATGTTTGGTAGGTGAGCACTTAGATACTTGGGATTCAGTTTTATATTTTACAGAGTTTGTCTATAATAATTCTGTTAATAGATCTACAGGAAAGTCCTCATTTGAGATTTTTCAAGGTTTTGCTCCCCGTGCTCCCATCGATCTTATACCCTTGCCACCTGATACTTATATTTTTGCTTTAGCTGACACATTTTCACAGCATAGTTATAATGTTCATGCCACTATATGAAGGAAAATTGTACTAAGTAATGAAACTTATAAGTTTGTTGCTGATTTATACCATAAGCATCATGAATTTAATGAGGGTGCTTATGTTATAGTTCGAATGCGACCTAAGAGATTACCTAAAAACTCTTTTAAAAAGCTGCATGCACAAGCCAGTGGCCTTTTTCGTATTTTACGAAAATTAGGATCAAATGCATATATTCTTGACTTGCCTCCAAATTTAGGGATTAGTTCAACTTTCAATGCGGAGGATTTGTCTCCTTATAGAGGCACCTTCAAGCCTCCTCTTTTACCTACAGGGGTACCAAACTAAGTAGTTTCTTCAGCTTTAGAATCTGTTCCAGTTCTACCACGATCACAATTTATACCTACAGGTCAAGTTCAGAGTATCCTCAAAGATGAGATCATAACTTATTCTTCAGGTGGACTATATAGGTATCTTGTGAAGTGGAGAAACAAGCCTAACATTGATGCTACATGGATGCCCAAAGAGGAGCTCAGGCGTTAGACCCAGATTTACTTGATCAATATCATTAGGCGAACTCTCCAGTGGAGCGTTCTTTCAAGTGGGGGAGAATTGATGGGAATCATGATGCGCGCCCAATTCGTACATATTCTAGGCACAATCGTATAATTAAGGTTTCTTTATTTGATTAGGGATTTGAGGGTATTTTGGTATTTTACTTGTTAAGAAAGTTTTACGCATATTTAAGGTTTTGCTTTCAAGTCTATAAATAGGGTAGCTTGTATTAGGATTGAGACACTTGATTATTGAAATACATTAATTGCTTCTTTGCTTGTCCTAACCTCACTAAATGCATTTCATGACACCTACATGCTCAACATCATGTTGATTTTCATGACACTCTTAGTCTAGATCTTCAGGTTCGTCTAATGAGTCAACAATATAATTTATTTCACTCTCATCATAATCCTTAGTTACCTCAATTTCTATTGTAAGAGTACGATTAAGAGAATGTGATGCAGTATGACCCATGTCATGACATTTAAAACATTCAACCTCTGACACTAGGACGTGAACTGGATGCAACATTGGAGCTAGCATTCCTAAAGAATATTTGAACAAGGTTGTTATTACCTTTACTCTGTGAATTCACCCTTTTGTTAGACACTGACCTGGATGTATATCTAATTGCCTAAGTCTCCCTGACTCAGGAAGTTAAATGTCTAAAGGATGGAGACTTCTGATATTTCTCAAGTTCCGGTGCCTTATAAATTGCCTCTTCAAGGGTGTGGGGGGCATGTAAGACCACTTCTTTTTTCAATTCAGTTGCAAGATCATTAACGAATTTAGCACGGATCACCTACCATTCCTCATTAATCTGACATCTCAAAAAGAGATTATCAAATCTTGGATAGTACTCAGTGACAATCATGGTTTCTTATCTTAAACTCATCCCTTGGTCCATTTGTTGGTCTCTGTAAAAACAACACACATTTTAACCTTAACTTATTTTTCATTTCAGTCTAGGTGGTGATATATACCTCTCTAACCTCTTCTATGTCCCTTTCCATACCTAACCAGTAATATTAGGCAGATCCTATTAACTTCATCTTTGCAAATCGGATACACTATGCATTTGTCATTTTGTACCACTCAAAGAATCTTTCCAACTCAGTTATCCAATCGATGAAGGTGCCAAGATCAAACTGTCCATTAAACTAAACATCAACTTTGACTTTTTTTTATGACATCATCATCCCCAAGGATTACGGTCAACTACCATATTTTGTTGCAGCTGCCATAGGAAGTCTTGTAATTGAGCCCTGTTTTGTTGCTAGAGTCTAGTCACATGTGTTTCTCTAGCATTTGGAAAACCTTCTGGGTTCTCAACTGAAAACTCCCTACTAAGACCTACAGACTGATGATGACACCCAAGTGTACCCGGAGGAAGGAGAATACCTCGATGTTGGTGGTGCGGTCTTATGGGACTTTGATTATGCCCATTGGGAGAAGTTTGACCTACATTAGGTTCTGAAAAATCTACCACTAACTCTTCGACAGAACGTTTGCCTAGATGTTTGAGTATAGACTAAATTTGGGCTTTTAACTACATTTGAGACTGGGATAAGAACTCAGTGAAGTTGGCTTGTTCTAAGGATCGGTTCTCATATTTTTGAACTAGAGAATCATATTTTTCATTGAGAAGGTCACAAGTTTGGGACAATTTCTCGACTGTACTTGCAAGTACTGCATTGGTAACCATGATAGCCACAACAAGTGGCTCGGGATGAATGGATGAAGCAATTAAAAAACACAAAGATGTATGTCACTGCAATCTAAAATTCACACCAAGTAATTAACTTAAAGATGCTAAATAAATCATCAAAGTAAATAGAATAATAGAAGGGATGCTAATTTGACCAATAGGTAAAAGTTTAATTCAAGTTCAAGTGGAAGGAATGTACCCTCTAAGAAACCTTAATAACCTTTCTCAAGTGCCAATATATCAAACTACAATTCTTAAATAAAAAACTTTTCTGAAATTTCTAAAAAGTGAACTTTTCTACAATTTCCAACAATGTAATGGCTGTTTTGGAAAGCTATGAAGGCAAGGATTTTTCCGCAAAATTCTAAGATGGACCAGCTTGTAAAATTCTAGGAGCCTGTAACTCTAGCATTTGAAGGGGCTTTGTTGCAAAAGTCCTCAGATTTAGTTTCAAAAAAGAAACACAAGGAGACCTCTTTGTAAATTTCCTAGAAAAGCCCCCAAATCAATTTTGTCTTCCTTCTACGTATGAACAAACCGAAGATAGGTTTTGACAACTATTGTAAATCGTCGATAGCTGCTAATGTTGACACCGGAGGAATGGTCGAACATTTCCGACGGCTCAAACGATGGTCGACGATGCTGAATTCGTTGAAATCGAAGCAGACAGCCACAAGTCGATAGTGATCTAAAAGCGAAGGCTTTGAAAAGAAGTTTCGAAGCCTGTGATGTGGTTTCCGACATTGTGGGTTGATGGAATAGAGCCAAATGAAGACTTCTGGAAGGGTTCCAAATTCGTGGGTCACTAGAAACAAATAAGTGGACTTCTGATGGGTTTTGCAAACACTGAGAATCACCGAAAACAAGTGAGAACCGTCGGATTTGTCGAAAATCGATGCTGCACGTGTCGGATTTGGGGAGCTACGACCCTGAAAATGGGTGTAGACACTTCTTGCAATTGAAGATGAAGGAACCAAATTGCGCGCACAGTAACCCTTTACGCAGAGTACTGTAGATGCGTGGAAGAAGGTTTTTAAGGGCAGATTTTCAAGAAGAAACTTGAGAGAAAAATCACCAGGTTCACTCTGATACCAAATTGATGTAGAACAAGTAGAAAAAAGAGAGAAGAAAGAGGAAGAAACCTCTCAAGGGAATAAAAAAAGGAAGAAAGGGAAGAATTAGGGAAGAACTTAGGGAGAATAAGGGCAAGCAAAGATATTTAATATGCATAAAACACGCATAACAAACAAAATACCAAAACTAACCTTTAACCCAAACACAATATGTTAAAATCCCTAATCAAATAAACAAATACTAATTTCTACTATTGCACCTAGAATAAGTACAAATTGGGTGCACATCACAATCCTTATAAGTTTTTCTCTACGTATATCTATTTTCTATAAATATGGTTTAGGTTTTATAATATGTTAATGATCTAACAGAAAAGAGATTTCTCATTTTCCTATTGCTGTCTAATTCTATCTCATCTTCCTTAAATTCATCTATTTCTCTCCCCTTTCTTCCCTCCACATCTCTTTGAGAAGATTTTTCTTTTTTTTTCTAACTTTTCTCTCCTATTCTATATTAATTTGGTATCAGAGCTGAAGCCTAGTCATCTCAACTAATCTTCCACAGCCACATTCATCTACACAAGCTACCGTCCATCACGACATCCATTTGCTGTACTGCCCCACTGCACAAGCCGAACGGCAGCCCACTGCACCATAATTCCATTTCAGACGGATTCCATTCTGCAAGTTTCCATTGCTGTTTATGTTGACAACCTTACACAATCATTGTCAACATAAACTCCAAGTAGTGTAGCTGATTTCTGTGTGGAAAAAAAAGGCTGGAACCCATTGCTACTAAAGAAAGTAAAGAAGAAAATCAGAGCCACCAAATATTCCCAAACAGCACCATCACTATTTTCAACACCCTACAAGCCACAAAGCATCAGATGACAGCTACCATTGCGGCCTACCCAGGTCTTAGAAATAGAATGACACATGGCAAAGAGGTTGTGTTATTTCTGATTGAATCCTGGGGAGGATAGATCTGGATCTACTTGACTTCAGGCACAACCTAGGTCCAGTGTTATAGATTTTAAACTTTAAAACTATTCCTGAGATTGATGAAAACTAATTTTTCATTACTTGAATTGCCAGAAGATCCCAGTCTTATTATATGACGGATATATACAATGAAAAACCACAAAAGATCAATTACAACTTACAAGCTAAGTTCTTACTATAACACATTTTTAAAAGCAGTTCAGGTTGTTGGACATGGCAGTTCAGGTTTGCTGGAGATGTTGCTCCAGCAAGTACAACTTGCTAGAGTTTCTTTTCTTTTTCTTAAAAAAATGGATATTTCTGATTTTCTTGACAACAGGAATTTGCTATTATTTTTCAATTTCAGGATTTTACAACTTTTTGTGAGTTGGTTAAGATATTTCGTAATTTTATTTTTTATATCTATTATTTTGTCATTATGATCATCCAGAAAACACATCTCTCACTGATTATTATGCTATATCATAGCTGATAGAAAAATATTTTAGTCATTATTTTCAATTATTTATTTGCTCATACCATATAGTCCATTTATGTTGTCATTTCTTGAGTTATTTAGGTTATTTGGATTAAAATAATTCAGTCTAGATTTTTGGATTATTTGGGTTCTGATGTTCGGTTCAGAATTTCGGGTTATTTTGCTTTGGATAATTTGGTTTAGATTTTAGTGTTGGCATATTTGGCTCAGAATTTCAAATTATTTAGGTTTGGATAATTCAGTTTAGTTTTTGGGTTGTTTGTTCACTTTATCTTTAACCCAAACCAAACCATATTTCAGTTTGAATTTTGGGTTATTTGTTTCGCATTATCCTTAACCCAAATCAAACTACAAACCGAGTTGCTCCCCTACTGATACAATTATAACTGCCAAAATTGAGGGCTGACTTGTCAAAGTTCAAGCGGGTTTTCAACCTTCTTCTCTCTAAGAAGAGCTCGAGATTGAGGCAGATGCAGGCTGCTTTAGCAGTAGACAATACAGTGGTAGCTTCCCATATAGCTTTGGCATCCCTTACAATGTCCATGCACTTAGTGTGGGATTGGTCTGATGCAAAAAACACTGCTCATTTGATAGCCTGCTGACAGATTATATTGACAAAAAACTACACCTGTGAAGGATGACAGCTTAAAACAACCAATGCTTATTTTTTAACCCAAATCACATTACTGGTTTCTTCCATAAATCATTATTAGCTTAATGTAATCACTATGTTATAAAGATTAATCACAACACCACCAATTTCATCATTCTACACCATAAATGGCAAATGTGAGCACGCATGTTACTATTCTTACATGATCTTGAAATAAGAAAAAAACAATTGTCATATAACCATCTGAGATTAGATGGATTCTATGGGATGCTGCCTTTTGATACCACTTGACCTTGGTGACTTGGTGTGATCTCAACTTGAATCATGGTCAAATGAACGGGTTTTATCTCTATTTTATAACATGTTGTCTCCTGTCCATATTATTGATATATTAGCATCATGAATGGTTGGGACAGCAAGTTGTTTTGTTGTTGGCATGAGATTGGTGATGACATTCTTTTTGCAGGCCTCTTCTTCACTTATCTTGGTTTATATCTAATGAATGGGCATGGTCAGCCTGCACTATTGTACCTTGTTCCATGTACATTAGGTAATAATCTGGATACATATTTTTGATATTTTGACTTCTTGGCATCAGTTTTACATAACAAAACATCAAGGTCTCATAATTAGATGATGGTGATGTGATCAGCAATTATAGGGCATCAAACGGAGTCCTTTGGTCTCATTATCAATCCAAACTCAGGATAGGGAAAATTCCATGTCAGATTGGTGGTCTGAACCATCGTACTTTTGTGCAGCCTTTTTCTCTAATGTTGGGATGACATTTTAAATGCATGCTGGGGCAATTCTCAACCCAAAAGGCAATTGAAGATGGTTCAGAAGCACTTGAGGACCCATGGATCAAATTTAGTTGATTGTCCATGATGGAGCAGTTTAGGGTGGCCAATCATAAACTGCATACCCAAAGCATGATGCTCTCACAATTGCAGGACCTGGGAAGGGCAAGATTTAGGCAGAGGTATACCTCCATTTTTCAGAAAAGCTGTTTCCATAAGCCAAACCTGAGTCATCAATGATGCGAGAAAAGGGTTGGCTAGACTCATTAAGATAGTTGGACTAAGGCTTAGATAGTCATGATGACTTATGAAAAGCTAATCAACATGCGTAATCATTTTTGCCTTTTAATTCCATAATATTCTCTTTAAGGGCACGTTTAATTCTTTTGATAATAAAGTGCATAGAATGATCATCTAATAAACTCATATGTCATTCTATTCAGGTGTCACTGTCGTATTGGGTTTGATCAGAGGTGAGTTGAAAGACTTGTGGACCTTTGGCAGTGGCCCATCAATCGATGCTTCCGGAGAAGCTTGAAGCAACACAAATGTTAACTCCCACTACCAATATTTTGCACAAGCAACTTGCAAAAAAGATTACCAAAACACACCCGAGTGCGCTGTCTTGAAATGATCGAGGATCCAGACACGAGGACTTTTAGTGGAAGATAAACAACAACTGCTGGAGACTGCAAAAAGCAAAACCCTTAATGAGGGGAGATAACCATTTTATAGTTTATTCCCATCTGCATTGCTTCCTTCTACGTAAATATTCCAATATAGAGCCCTGTTTCATTCTTGCACCTTTCATCATTCATATGTAACAATGGCCTCGAATATAAGTAGAAATTCTATGTCCAGGTGCATGTGGTTTCACAAAATAGCACAATTTTTGTTTTATGTTTGTTCATTTGGAAAAAAATAAGACGAAATTTTATATTGCATCCAATCAAATTCACCTTAGATCAAAATTCTTTTGAGTTTTTTATGATTGATATTTGATTTAACCAAATATCAAATTGTCTGGCTTATGTACATTTGATTACAAAATTTGTGAAAATGAACAGATTTACGTTTATAGGACAATGACCCTTTTTTTATTTACTACTAATTTGGAGCAAAACATATTTCACAGAAATATCGTAATGGACTATATGGTCTCTTTACTATGATATCCTGAAAAGAAATTTCGTGACGAAAGAAGTTTCAAAATTTTAAACTAGAAGCAAAGATAATGACGGAAAAAACGCTAAAACATTGTTTTAATGCATGCAAGAAGAAAAGTTATTCTTTTATCAATCCTTACATTGCCAACAACCTGAGTTATAGCCAGTTTTGATCTGTTGGGAGATATCATTATGGCTGAGCATCTACATGAGAGTGGCCCAACAATCACGGCAAAATCTTTGCATCATTGACAATGCTAACAAATGTTAGAGAATGTCGCAAAATAAATTGCCTTCGAATCAATATATAGGGGATTAGGATTGATAAAATATAGAAGGCTATTAAATTGCAATCAAAAGATTCAAAACATCCACGCTTCGAACCATTAGTTGATTTACAACGAAAAGGAAAATGATTCGAACCATAGCACGCCATGACATGAATTTTCCAGATAAAATAAAGTATAATGATTGATGGGAAATAGTCCAAAGGGATGGTCCCTTTGTAATTTTAAAGCAATCTCTTTATTTTTAAGTTAATCAGAGATAACTAAATAAAATCCATTCTGACCATCATACTTTAGTATTATCAATTTAGTTAAAATAAGTGAAAGCATTTTAAACAAAGGCCTATGTGGGCCATACCATTTAAAAATATATGAAATATGAAAACTACTTATATCAATTTATGTATATATTAAAATTTCAGAAAACCTTTTAAAATTGTGAATTAATTCACGATGAAAGCTTCTAAAGGTATAGATGTTTGATGATATTCTTGTGGGTCCCACAAAAAATGAAATAATTTGGAGGGTGAATATTAGTTCTCAAATAATCCTAAATTTAGGCTAACCTAAATGTTTTATTTAAATAATCAGTAAATTGCTAAATAAATAACTAATGTTAAGTAAGATGGTTGGATCAAATTTTATTTAATTATTCATAATGGCAAAAAATGAAAAGGTTCCTTTGGAATTTCAAATGAATCATTCCTTTTGAACCATTTTGCATGATTTTAATGTATTTAGAGTCCGTGTGATCTAACCGAGCACAAATGATGTACTTAGGTGATGCTATCTTGTGAATTGCTGATGTCTTTTAGCCAAAACAACGTGACCTATCGGTTCTTCCCCATTTATGATCTCTATGAATAAAGGAGAAGTTTCTCACCTTATGATCATATATTTGCTATTAGAATATTAGACGCAAATTGTACGAATGAGCTTAAATGACTCAATATGAAAGGTAAAAGAAAAGCCAGGATTACTTTGTCAAACTGGTTATTTGTTATGACCCTGGCTTGCGGGTTTCTATTTTTGTTTTTTATTATGGTAATGGAATACGCATGGTGTGCATGAGTTGCGCACATAGGCTGGCCTCCATGTGGGAGGAACACCTCCTAACGAATCTCCCACTTTTCGGCTATGTGGAGGGCTCCACAAGACCTACTATGTCTCTATATCTCATCAGTTTATCACTTGTTATTGTCTTTGTTATTCCATTATCATCATTTTAGATTTTCTCAAGCTATAGCAACTTCATCTCTAGCATATACCAAATCCAATGATATCGCACTTGGATATGTTTAAACCTTGAATGAAACATAGGATTCTTACTGAGATGGATAGTACTTTGACTATTATAGTATAGAATATACTTATCTTACTTCACTTTATACCTAACTCTTTGAAAAATAAAAATTATCCAAGCAATTCTTTGCTTGCTTAAGTAATGGATATATACTTTGCATCAGTAATGAATAATGCAACACATTTCTTTAATTTAGATTACCATGAAGCTCCCCCTGCAAACGTTATTAAATATCTTGAAGTAGACTTTTTAAAGCTAATATTATTAAGATTATTGTGTATGATTTCGATGACAATAAAACTTGCACTAAAATGAAAGTTATGGTATATATAAGCTTTAACCTTGAACAACTATGCTTGGAACAAATGCGTAATTATGAAATTTTAAATTACACAAGCACGATGTAATTAACTGTTCAATCACCTTCCTCGATGTTGAATCATATGATCTTCATAATGAATTTAATTATCACTCTTTAATTATGAATATTGAATCATATGTTTGCACTATGCTTTACTAAGTTATCATATTATGTGCCTAACTAAAGACGTTTATTATCCTTGATCCAAAATATGAGAAAATTATATGAGGAAAATATATTTCAAAACTAACAATGTAGCAAGTGCAGAACTACAATCAACTGCCTCAATCATTTGCTAGATCTCAGGTGGATTAAACTACTAAAAATATGAAGATCATAGAAGAAGAGGAAGAAGAAAACAAAGGGTTCAAGATGTGTTGCAAAGAACTTGTTTTGTTTGTAATAATCAGAGAAAGATCCACACAAACAAGTGCAAAGCAACAACAAAAACAAGCTTAAGACAAAGCCAAAATCAAGAAATAGAAACTTCATCCAAAAATATAACCTCGGACAATCCAGAATGAACAAGACTAAATTCATCCAAGACTTTGACAAATTTAAAGGAAGCTTTGCCTGACCAAGAGGTTGAGAAGTAAATATGAAAACCACTAATACCTCAAACAAATATGGAAGACAAAGACGGTTTCGGACAAAGTAACTATTCAATAAGTTTTTCTAAAACTTACTTTGGGTAAATGGGATGAAGTACAGGACAAAGAAGAATGAAGGAACTTCATCCAAGGACTTAAGGCAGAATCCTCAGACAAATGCAGTAAAAAGGACAAGCCTTAGACAAAGCAAAATGGAGAAACTTCATCCAATCAAGAATGGCTAAAGCAAAGTTTGTCCAAAATTAACTTGGGACAAAGTAACAGTTCAAACAGTTGTCCGATATTAACTTTGGACAAATGCCAAAGAGAAGAAGACTTTGTTCAACGAGCATAAACCAAAGAGAGAATTTGTTCGAGAATTTGTGCTCATGCTTTAGTGAGCAAAATTGTCCAGTCACCATTTCTGACAATAAACAACGTTTCAGAGTTTCTAGTTGT
>JAYJMB010087880.1:0-20459 GCA_036873735.1 Pouteria campechiana
ACATCGGCCAGCACATTTATGGATCAATATGTAGCAACCATCGGCCAGGGGTGGTGTGGGCCGGCGGGGTGCTACAAGTGATCTATATAAATCACGACTTTCGATCCAATGATGTAAGACCAAATTTTATCTAAACAAAATACCACTGCTAGCATTTCTTTTTCAAATGTTGGGTAGTTTCTTTGCACCTCATCAAGAGTTTGACTTGCATAGTATATTGCTTTGAAGAACTTGTCATGCTTTTGTCCTAGCACTACTCCTACAACCATGTTACTTGCATCACACATAACTTCAAATGACTTATTCCAGTCCGATATGATCAAGATAGGTTCAAAGATTAGTTTCTCCTTCAATTGATTGAAAGCCTGCAAACAATCATTATTAAAATCAAATAGAGTATCTTTTTCAAGTAGAGTACAGAGAGGTTTAGCAATTTTTGAAAAATCGTTAATAAACCTTCTGTAGAAACCATCATGGCCCAAACAGCATCTAATTCCTTTAACAGTGGTTGGAGATGGTAATTGTTCAATGGCAGCAATTTTTGCATGATCCACTTCTAATCCCTTTTTAGAGACTTTGTGCCCCAAAACTATCCCTTCTCTGACCATAAAATGGCATTTCTCCCAATTCAAGACTAAATTAGTCTCTTCATAACATTTTAGCACAAGGGATAGATTATGTAAGCATTGATCAAAAGTAGAACCAAACACCAAAAAATCGCCAATGCACACTTCCATGATGTTCTCCACAATATCATGAAAAATGTCTACCATGCATCTTTGAAAGGTGGCAGGAGCATTTCATAATCCAAAGGGCATTCTCGTATAGGCAAATGTTCCATAAGGGCAAGTAAAAGCGGTTTTTTCTTGATCCTCTGGGGCGATTACAATATGATTGTATCTAGAGTATTTGTTAAGAAAATAATAGTAGTCATGCCCAGGTAGCCTATCTAATATTTTATCTATGAATGGTAGGGTCCTTTCGGGATGCTTTGTTTAATTTTTGGTAATCTATGCAAACTCTCCAACCGGTGATTGTGCGTGTGTGAATCAATTCATTAATTTCATTTCTTAACACCATCATGCCTCCCTTTTTAGGAACACAATGAATAGGACTTACCCAATCACTGTTAGAGATAGCATAAATGATACCTACCTTGAGTAGTTTCAACAACTCACTTTTTACCACCTCTTTCATTGCAGGATTAAGCCTCCTTTGTGGTTCCCTTGATGGCTTGTAGGAATCCTCAAACAAAATTTTGTGCATACATATGGCTAGACTGATTCCTTTGATGTTTTCTATTGACCACGCTATTGTCGACTTATGCTCTCTTACAATTTATAGTAGCTTTTCCTCTTCTAGTCCTATAAGCATGGAAGACACAATTACTAGAAAAGTCAATTTTCTACCCAAATAAGCATAACGTAATTGATTTGATAGTTGCTTCAACTCCAATGTGGCAGTCTTGACTTGTTCAGCTTCTGATTCCTCCTCTAACTCTTCAACTCCAATGGATCTCTCTACAGTTGTTGTTTCTAATGCTACAACCTATTCCATAACATTTGTAGAGTTTACTATATCATGGTCAAAAGAGTTAGAAATGCAATTTTCCAGGGGATCTTGAATACTTTCCTTAGTGAAGACAAATTTTATACAATCATCCATAACCTCAACTCAGTTGCATGAATCTTTTTCATGTGGGTAGTTCATAGCCCTATAGATATTAAATTTCACTTCCTCATCATTGAGCCTCAAGGTAAGCTCACTTATTACACATCAATGAGGGATCTACCAATGGTGAAGAAAGGTCTACCTAGAATCAAAGGTACTTCATGGTCATCTTCCGTCTAAGACAACAAAATCAACCAGAAAGATGAATTTATCAACGTTTACAAATATATCTTCAAGGACGCACCATGGATATGTAAGCGGTCTGTTTGCCAGTTGAAGAGTAGTGGTTGTTGGCTTCACTTCCCCCAAACCAAGTTTCTGATAAATTAACAATGACATTAACTTAATTGAAGCTCCCAAATCACCTAGTGCTTTATGAAATGATGAACTTCCTATAGTGCAAGGAATTGTAAAACTCCCTAATCTTTAAGCTTTTGAGGAGCTTTCATTGCAAAATTGCACTGCATTCTTTAGTAAGCTTCACCATCTCAAACTCTTCTAACCTTCTCTTCTTGGATAGCACTTCTTTCATGAATCTTGCATAGTGTGGCATTTGTTCAAGAGCTTCTGCAAAAGGAATATTGATATGAATTTTCTTAAACATGTCTAAGAACTTTTTAAACTGATAGTCTATTTGCCTTTCCTGAAAATGTTGAGGAAAAGGAAGAGAAGGTTTAAAAATAGGAGTTTTTTCAGGGAAAGTGATTCTCCCTGGTTGATATTCTTCTTTTCTTCTTCCTCTAGTTTCTACGTGGACTCTATTTCTTCAATTGTTTCAGGAATTTCTTATTCCTCCTTTCTATTTGGAGATGTTATTTCCTTCCCACTTCTCAATGTTACTGCACTATAGTGTTCTCTCGGATTCTTCTTTGTATCATTGGGGAATCCATCTTTATTTTGGTTGTCGACTAAACTAGCCAACTACCCTATTTGTGTCCCCAATGATTTGATTGTTGCACTCATGTTTCCAATATGAGTCTCCAAATCATCAAGCCTTGCTTCATTCTTGGTAAATCTAGTTCTACTTTCTATAACAAATGTGCCCACTAACTTTTCAAATGATGGCTTCTTCTCAGTTGGCTGGGAGTGAAATCCTAGAGGCAAATACTAGGAACCCATCTGATAATTTGCATTGTTTCTCTAGTTCACGTAAGATAAATTTTCTTAATTTCTACACCTTGATTGATATTGAGCACCAGGGTTGTTGGGATAGAAATTGTTGAACCCTTTGTTGTTTATTATTGTATTTCCTCTCTTGTATGATCAACAAATGATCCCAATGCGGATGAAGGTGATTCTCCTGGGCCTGCCAATCCTTTAGATGTAGCATTTGATATAGCCAACTGATGTGTTAGTGATGACATCCGAGCCACGAGCACTATAATAGAATCTACCTCAAGACACCCTCCTACCTTTCTGACCATGTTTTGCTCATTTGGCCATGAAAATTTTTTTGGGCCATTTCCTCTAGCAATGCATTAGCTTCTGCTGCTGTCTTCCCCATCAATGAGCTACCAGTTGTTGCATCAACTATTGTCCTTGGTTGTCCATTTAATCCATTGTAAAATAGTTGAATTTGTAGCCAGTCAGGGAATCCATGCTAAGGACACCTCCTCAATAAATCCTTAAATCTTTCCTAGCATTCATGCAGCGGATCAAAGTCTAACTGCTTAAACTGCCCAATCTCACTGCGTAGTTGAGCTGTCTTAGCATGTGGGAAGATTTTGACAAGGAACTTTTCCACCATTCCATCCCAAGTGGTTATGCTCCCATGCTATAAACTTTGTAACCATGCTCTAGCTTTGTCTCCTAATGAAAATGGAAATAACCTTAGTCTAATGGCATCATCTGAGATACAATTCATTTTGATTATGTCAATGATTTCTTTGAACTTAGCTAGGTGCACATTTGGATCTTCTATCAGAGAACCCCCAAACAAATTTTATGGCACCATGTTGACCAATGCCGGCTTTAGTTCAAAATAATTTGCATTAATCACCGGTCGTGTGATTCTTGAGTAATTGTCATTCACTACTAGTTTGAAGTAGTCTTTGATGGCTCTCTCAGGTGGTTGTTGTGGTGGTAGTTGATTTGCTATAGTGTTAACCTCTCCTCTTCTTGCCCTCCTAATTCCTCTTAGTGTTCTTTCTATTTTAGGATCAAAAGAAATTAGATTTGGTTCTTTCATATTTTGCATGCATAGCTAAAATGTGAAGTATAATTCTATTAGAATAATGGAAGTTTAGCTCTAAGACAAATAACAAAAAGCAAAAATCCAATTTAAAATTAGCACTATCATGAAGCAATATTAGCAATCGAAATAAAATTTTTGTTAATTCCCACAACAGCGCCAAAAACCTATTCGCTATGAAATTTATACCTCAAGTGCATGGCATCAATTTTTGTAGTACTGCAGCGAGTGGAGTATCGTGTCCTCAATGATTAAGGAATCAAATTAATTGCTAGCTATTGCAATAAACAATCCCAACTTTATCTGGTGCTTAGAAATTAAAAGGCATGGCATTAATTAGTACTAAATTGGAAGGAGGACTTTCCTTTCTTTATGTGATAAATGCAGGAAGATAATTTAATGGGAACAACCACTAGAGGGTTGACTTCACATATTGAACATTTATGGTTGTTCTTACTTACTACAATTATTGAACACCCACTTAGTTTACAGATCATGGATTAAAGGTTTTCAATTCCCTCTCTCGAATGCAAGATTAACTTCTATCTGAGAATGACAATCCTAATATCCCTATTTTAGATTTATCAAACCTAAATGCATTAAACTCTGAATCCATACATTATGATCTAGTAGATTATGAGTGCTCTCCCAAGTCATCCATAAATCCATGTCCCTGTACCTAGAACCCTCTTGAAATCACCCCTCCTGAGTGTAAGACTTCAAGGGCATGCTCATCCAATGGATGCTAGTCTAATGAAAGCATTAAATGCAAAACACAGAGAATAGACCCAAGTTAGTATCAAATAAATCACAAAAAGTCATTACAACCACAATGTCATCACATGATTCATCTCACATCTAGTGTGAAGGGTTTAGCCACATATGGTCACAGATATGACAAACTCAAACATCCTCAATTGTAGCATTTGTGTGATTTGGAAAGAAAGAGAGAAAATAAACAAATCTGGAAATCATTCCCTTTTTGATCTTGACAAAGCTCTATCCCCTTTTGATCTTCACAAGCTCTATGGAATCCTACACTTCCTTCTTTTTCTTCCAAGGAGAAGAATTCCAATCCACTTCAACTCTACCCCCTAATAAAACCTTAAGAAAGGTTTTTAAGAAAACCCCTCTCAGAACTAGTGAGAAGACCCCCATCCACATAGCTTGCAATGTATTTATATGGGAGCACTAGGGTTTAGAAGGCTTATTAAAGAAGCCACCATGGGAGTAGAGTGGGCGCATGGGCACCCACCTAGGTGTAGAAGCACCCAAATATCTGTCCAGAGGAAATTTGCATGGGAAGAGATAAGTTTCCTGGGCACAGAAGCACCCAAAAGTTTGTAGAAATTTGGAGTTGCTTGGGCGCATGGATGCCCACTTGGGCACAAAGGCACCCAAATGTCTGAATGATTTCCATCTACTTCTTCTAACTTCCCAAACATGAGCCTTTCTTCCTTCTTTCCAACTCTTTCAACCCTAAAATCAAAGTAGTGTCATTCACTTATAAAGTTGATTAAAATTCTATAATTGTAACACAAAAATCAAGAAAAAATGCCATGTTGACCATGCATGTTATTAGTAGCCACAAGTTGGCCATTAAATAGGCATTTGAAATAAGTATTGAATACATGTAAGCAATGATAAAGAAAGGATTGAAGTTGAATAGCAATATAAATGATGTTAGATTACGAACCTTCACTTGAATTTCATTAGAAATGTTGGTCCCTTACTGAATGGGAGCTCAAGAGGGGGGATGAATTGAGCTTCTAAAAATTTTGGCTAATAAATGACTATATGTGCTTTAAAATGAAAGAGATAATAACATACAACACATATACAATATTTTAATAGTGGTTTCGCCCTTCCTGGGTTCCTACTCCACTTCTCTGAGTCAGTCTTCTTTACTGAACTCAGGTTCTACTATAACACTTGTTGGTTTTACAAGCTCACCAAAAACTTATTAGTTTTCCAAGTTCACCAAAATCTCTTATACATTGGTTTTCAAGCTTACCAAATAACTTACTAATTTTTCAAAACTAACCAGAAACTTTTACAAATAGCTTATTTTATAGAGCTTACCAACTAACTCTTGGTTTTTCAAAATGAATGTTCAGTAATAATGCCTCTTATTTAGGCTACATGTACGAAAGCTAAAGCTTAATTGAAAGAACAAAGTAAGCAATGAGATCAGATTCAAACTCCTTTTGAAGTTGATCCAGATCTGATGTTGAGGATTCTGAATGCTTTAGCAGTGACATAACAACTAGAGTTGAATGATGGAAAGTTGTGAATGTTCTTCTCTTAATCAACAAAATGATTTTAATATAATCTCTCTATTATTTTTTATGCCATCTTAATCCTCTTTATATAAGATTTGAAATTTTAGCCATTGCAATCTTTGGCACCATTTTAAACTAGTTAGGCAGGTTTGGTAATGACTTTTCTAACTATCCAGAGTTCAAAAATTCTGAGTGCATCCTCAGAACTTCTGTGCTTTGATTTATACTTCAACACAATTTCTGAAGTGGTTCTATGAAACTTCTATGGTTAGAAAATTTTTGGCAATATTCTCTTTAGAATTTCTATCCGTTGTCTTATTCTTCAATGGTCATCTTTGAGTCTTCTGAAGAATTTCTGAGTATCTTCTGTGTAACGCCCCACCCTCCCGGGGCGTTTACTCCATTTTATACTACAAATCCACTATGATCATAACATGACTTTCCCACCTCCAGGGTTGGGTTACTCTGATACCATTTTCTAGTTAACCTGATTTCTATAAAAAATCAGATAGAGTCTCTCCTATAAATAGGATTGTCCACTTAGGGTACAAGCATTCAACATTTGTGACAATACATTTTCTCAATTAAAATTCATAAACAAGAAATAAAACACTTCATAATTCACCTTCACTACACCCCTAACTTCACAAGCTCCACTTCTCCATTGTATAATATCTATTCATATACACCATACACATCACACTCCATTATTACATTGACATGTCTATAAAATACAATTATACATCATGAGACATAAATTAATTACAATTACAATATACATAAAATGAGAATTTCCCAAAAGAAAACACAAATTCAACTATTATAATTCTTTATCAATCTTACTTCTTCTAGACTTGACCTATCAACTAAAAAAAACAGAATAAGTAGGCGCGAGTCCTACCCAACTTAGTAACTAAGTGTGAAATCAAAAAAGAATTAACAAACCAGGGAACCATCCATAATTGCAAGCCATCATATATATAATAATTCATGTCATCCAGGCATGGCCATATTCTAATATATAATAATTAAGTACACTATTTGAATCTATATTGCAAAACAATCACATCAATTCATGCCTTTTTGGGACAATTTCATATCCCTAAATTATATCTTTAAGCATTCATATGGAATATCACTTTCTTATTAAATCATCATAACAAAATAGTCATGGGATACTTATTATCCCTTAACAATCATTGAATCCAAAACACACAAGCCCGTTACAGTATAATGGGATATGTTATCCCTATCCCTTCAACCATTCATGCAATCATACAAGTACACCTACTTACCTACACAAGGATTCCTTCCATACCCTAAAGTCCTTAGACTTGACTCTCCAAATCCATGTTCCATCTACCCTATACATAACATATACATCACATATATCATATACATACATCCACATGATAATTTCTTATCGACACAATGAAATACACCAACCAATTGCCAAGATTTAACCATAAATGAGTTTACACATAAACTCTAAAAATTATATCTCTCAACTCTGTTTTATCCCTAAATTTTTCTATAGGCTCTAAATATTATAAATAAAATATTATAAAAATTTAAAATTAAAATACTTTAAATCTAGCAAATTAAAAATAAAATATGAAAATTCAAAAAAAATGGGTGAAATCATTTTAACTTTGTTTCACCTCAAAATTTTTCTATAGGTTCAAATTAATATAATTAAACTTATGTAAAAATATCAGCCAAAATAAATTAAATTGAGTGAATTAAAAATAAATTACAAAAATCATAGAAAATTGGGCAAAATAGTGAATTGGGCAAATTTTTGGGTATTTATTTCCTAGATTTTTTGGGACCATTAAATGATTGAATATTTTTATGAAACTTTGCATCATTGTATTTTAAAATATATAAAAGAATTTAATATTTTTATATTTATAAAATAATACCATTTTATAAGGTTTTAATTAAGCTAAAAAGGGTACTTGATAAGCATAATTTTTCCATATATCAATTATGTTTATAATACACTTTTCAGTCTGTTTTCACTTGTTTTTCAATGCAACTACACATGCTAAAGGAGGATATAAATCATTATTAACTGAAGCAAATAAATCACATTTAAATCAATATATGGAATGTCATAAATATTAAACATTTGTGCCCAAAATTCCAAAATGTAATTGTCCAAATCGAATGCATTTCAAACACCTATTTACCTCACTTGGTCTATAATTTGCACTCCCACTTAATCCTGGAACATAACCTTAATCATTCCTTAATCATCCTCCATAATTATAGCCCTATGTATAATAAATTTGGAATTAATTCTAGCAACTAACCTATTTAAATACTTTATTCTACACCTTTGTTGTCCACTTGATTTCATCATCAAATTGCAATCTATTTGGGCCCACTACCCCATTAAAGCCTTGATTAAACCATAATTATTCCCCTACAATTGGGCCTAATCACCATGTTTAAATCATATAATTCCAACCCTTAAAATTTAGTGGACAGAATGGCATTTGCATTGATTCTTAATTCCATCCTAACTGATTTTTATTTCTATTTTAATCATCCCCTAGCTGGACTAAATTAAACCTTAATAAATCTATAATAACACTAGTTATAGTCCCTAATCTAGCTTAGAAAATTTACAGTGAACCCTAATTACCAAAATAATTTACAACACAAATTTAACAAGATCTCCATGAATTCTTTCCATAGGCATGTTTATCAACTTAAATTAACAACTTCCATACCTAAATTTTGTGCTTTCCTTAGTGGGTCCCATTTGCAGGGATTAATCTGCTAACTAAGCTAGCTACCATAGCTTAATCCAAGAGGAAAACCATAGCCCTTAACTTCAATCTCCACCACTTGAAGTTTACTTCTAACCCTTTTAAGCATAGTAGGTGAATTTGTGAATTTTAGGAGATGGGATGGGTTCAAAATGAGCAAGGGAAGGCATGGGCAAGGGTTACACAAGGGATATAAGGAAGAAATGGGTTGCATTGCTTATTTATAAGCTAATTGTTATAGTAGTTTGTAGCCTATTTTGGTTTAATGCACATGCACTCTTTTGAACTTTTCAAACTTGCATTAATCCTTATTTTTAACATGTATAGGCTACCCATTTCATAAATAATATGCTCATATTATTTTTCATTCATTAAATATGTCATTTCCAATAATTTAATTTATTTTTCTTAATTAAAATTGATTTAAATCAAAAAAATTTAGAATTTACGGCACACTCAGTATTTCACCCTTCTACATGCATTTTTTAATTTTTCTTAACCTATTAATCATTAGTTAATGCATGTCCTTCTCATCCTCACATTAATATAAATATTTCATTCATTTTCAAAATGTTTTTATAATAAAATTTAATACTTTTCAATATACATACATCCGACCCTCCGCTCATTTAAATTCATTTTTCCTTCAATTAAATCACTTATTTAACACACCTTGATGCATTCCTTACCTCATCTTCATGTTTATAATAATAATCCACTCAATTCCATAAATTTTTTTATGTAGATTCTTCAAAATTTTAATTATACTCCAATATACTTCTTCTCGAACTGGCAAAAATTTACAACAGCTGAAATTCACATACCTGCAATTTTCAAGGCCTAACATTCTGGTTCACTTATGAAGCTTAGTCTTTACTTATGTATATCTTCATTTAATCATGTTGAATCAAACATGCCTCTGATATTTCTACTGACTTGATTCTGCATGATTTCTGCATTGCTTTTGTGTTACTTCTACGTAATGTTGTTTTGCTTCTGCGTTACTTTTGTTACTCCAAAAATTCCTTTGATATCGTTCTGATCACATGACTTATCTTTTGGGTTGCTTCTATGTGATCAAATATTTTCTATATTGCTTTTGGGTAATACCATGGGATTCTGCGATGCTTTTGTGCAGCATAATTGAATTCTTTATTACTTCTGAGCAACATTATAACACTTCTGCATTCCTTCTGCTTTACTTCTATGTAATAAGATAGTCCTTCTGAATTGCTTTTGTGCCGCATTATGTTGCTTCTAACTTGCTTCTATGCATCTTTTGTTCTTCTTTTGATGCTTGATATTGCTCTATTTTGATTATTAAGAAGTTCTAAAATGCTTCTAGCCTAGTTCTGCGTATCTTCTAATTGATTTTGAGTTACACATTTTATTTCTGAGACATTTCTATGTTACATCTAATTGACTTCTGATTCCTCCTTAACTTTTGATTTTTCATGCAAAGCCTCTAAGCAAGTTCTAAAGTGACTTTTGAACATCTTTTTATTTGAGCAATCCTTTATTATTTTTCTTTATTTATTCTGATATTAATACTACAACACTTAGAAAGTAATTTTTTACTACCATAATTCCTCACTCATTTGTTTGTTCATCATCAAAACTAATTTGTTTAATCTCATTCATCATCAAAATCGAGCTTAGTAAAGGGGTTACACTAAACATTCTCCCTCATTTTGATGATGACAAAACATTTGAGTGATAAACCTTTCATAAAAAAATTTCAGAATATGCAATGTATTCCTTAGTGGGCCTTCTCCTGCAAGGGTAAGCTTCCCCTGAATATATACTTAAAAAAATTCATTCTTTATTTTTTTATTCTATTTTTCTCCACCTTTTTATCATAATAAAAAATGCAGTAAAAGGGAATAGGTAAGAGATTGCATTATCATGATCAAATTTGGTACATAAAAATGACATTTCACAGTTTATATAGCAAAGTATATTTCAACAACAAGATACATCATTGTGTAAGATATAGCAGAATAAGCAAATGACAATGATGTAACATTACAAATAAAATGACTGTAGTTAGAAAATAGCAGTCAGAAATAAGTGAGAAATGAATATGTAATTATAGAACAATTAGCTGGTTGGCTTGGGCTTTCTCTTATAGATCTTAGAGAAGGAATCTCTGTGATGGGGAAGTGGAGGCTTGGGTAGAGACGATAGAGTAGAAGAGGGATTGGGTGGTTTGGGAGATGACTTGGATCTTTTTGGTAAAGGAGGTGGAATAAAAAATGGATCCTTTGGGATTGCTAAAGGAGCTTTATGAGTATATGCTATGGGTCTATAGTTTGAAACATAGATGAAGTCAATGAACTCTCGAAATTTTGGGCCTAGCAACTTAGGAAAGATTACAGAAAGCCCTTTCAAGTGGTTTTCTATGTCTGCATTCATCCTAGCTATATACTCTTAACGTTATATGGTTATTCTGGAGAGAGGAGTCTTTTTGTGTTCCTTTGGAGGTAGAATCCTTGGCTCCACTTGGGTTTGGAAGAGGATGGCTGAGGTGAGGGTGTAGAAGATGATGGGTTTCGTGGTAGTTTTGGTTTTGGGATTGTAGGAGGCTTTCTTGGGGTATTGGTTTTTATAGAAGTTGGTGCTAAAGTTTTTGGTTTTGGTATAGGGGCTGGTTGAGAATATGTTGTCCTAAGTCTGTATTGCATGGATGTATCATTGAGTTGAGGATATGGAAGAGGAATATTATTAGCAATTGCCTGAAGATTGGCATTTGTGTAATATGTGAACTCTTTCTCAGTCATGTAAATATTGTTGAGAGGTCCTGATAGAGATGTAAAGGTGGTTTTGAGTTTCTTTGAAGTTGGGAGTGAGTGAAGAATTTTCTCAGAATAACTTTGAAGGATTGACTCTTTATTAGGAATTTGAATTTTGTGGTCGTTTGGAGTTAATGGAGGGTTAGGAAGAAGTTAAATACAATGGAGAATGTTAGGATCCTTAAGTTCTAAGAATGAAAGTTCTCAAGGAGATAGAATGATAGACTTAGAGAAAAACATCCTAGCAACTTCAGAATTGATTTTTGATTTACTCGCAAACTCAGAAAATGTCATCCTGATTGGATTTGAAACACAAAGAAGAATATCAGGATTATCATTGAATGTCTTTGGAGGAGAAGGTGGAGGACTTTGTGGTGGAGTTTGTGGAGGAGTAGGAGGTCTTCTCCACTCTAGACGAATTAAAGATGTGTTCCATTCAGAGGATTCTCTTCAATCCATTCAGGAATTACTTATCCTAATCTAACAAGATCCACCCAAGTCTAGCCCAAAAAGATGGATACTTCTCCTAATCTAACAAGATCCATCCAAGTCTAGTCCAAAAACATGGATGGTCCTAGGGGAAGAAAATGAATTCTATGAAGTGAAATTATGAAGTACTTTCCATGGCTGACAATGGCTTTATGAGGATTAGAAAGGTAATCCTCATGCAGGGAACTAATGAGGATAGAACTAATAGTGGTTGTGATGGAGGAGAATCTTGTGTTGGAGGAAGGGAAGAAGTGATGTCAGGAGGTTGACTCACAGGTTGGGCAACCTCTGGAATTGTTAGAGATGGAGAATGTGAGGGGGAAGACATCAATATAATGAGATAGTTAGTTTTGACTAGAGAGAAGTGATGTGGAGGTGAGAGGAAATGAGTTGGAGGAGGAAAGAAAGGAGGATGAAAAGTTTGACTTCTAAATGACTCTGCTAGAGATTGTAGAATATCAAGTCATTCATCAATCTTATTAGCTTTTAAGATCATGGGATGACATTATAGTGTTAAGCCTATGATCCATTCTGTTCATTTGAAGGGGTAGAGTAGATAAAAAGTATTTAATATGAGTCAGTCTATCTTCTAGGTTGTGTGAGATGGGTTGTGTAGTGAGAATTGAAGTGGTTGGTTAGTTGGTTGATGAGTAGGTCTTATGGGAGATGGGGATCTGATGAGTGTGAAAGATGTAGTGGTTGTTATTGCTGCTGCTATTTCATGTCCTTCTATTAAAATATTTTCCGATTCTTCTATTTTTGTCTCTCTTTCATTCCTTTTTGTGGCTTCTTCTCTTGTTGCTTCTTCCATAGTATCTTGCGTATTTCTTCCTTCATCTCTTGTTCCCTTCATTTGCTCTTCTTTTCTTGGCTTTCAGGAGATCCAGCTTTGTGGAGTCTGTTTGAAGCCAATTCTCTTTACTGTATCCATATCTATTGCTTCTCTTGCCATGTATTCTTCTCCATCTTCCTTGAAAAGATCAATGTTTGTTGTCTTCATGATCTTGCTCATAACCATCCCATAAGGTAGGTAATACTTGGTAGATGTCTTCACCAAGTAAAGTTGATCGGCCATTATTTGAGCTAGATCTAACCTTTTCCTATACTTCATTGCCCACAAAATCTTAGCTTCCTTCTCAAAGATCTAATCAGTACCTCCTATCTTGGGATATATGTTATTGTAAATCAACATATGAGCTATCTTAAGATCTAAGTTTAGATGGTTGAAACATAAATAAGTTGTATTCTCTTTAATTTCTACTTCAGCCAAATCTAAGAATAGCCTTTTTCTGTCTGATGGCCAATCAATCTCTTGCTATTCTACCTCAGGAATATTGAATATATTTCTTATATTCTCTGAAGATAGATCAATCTCAGTCTTTCCTATCCATAACTTCTTGGTGTTATAATTGAAATTGGCAGTAAGGACTTAAATTATTCTAGTATAAGATTTCTCCTTATAACTCATAAAATTTTTCCATCCTTGGAACTCAATCCAGTTTGTTACTTCAAGATTTAGGTCATTTTCTCTAAATACCTCAAAATAAAATACTCTTCCCTTCACTATTTTCCTTCCTTTGAAATATTTACTGAACTTATTGTAAGTGAAAGAGTTGCTATTGAAGATTACCTTAAGAATGTAATCTTCTATTCTTCTCCTTTTTCTTGGTGTTTCCTCTTCTATCATCTCTCTTCTTTGTTCTTCAGAATCTAAAGATGAGATTTTTGCTCACTTGTTAACCCCCTTCATTCTCACCATTTACAGTGGCTGGTAGAATTTTCAGCTTAGGATTTAAAGGAGAGGATTTTTAAAGATTACAGGAGTGGAAAATATTTGGAATGAATTGAAATGTGAATTGTTTGATGGAAGGAAAATGTAGATGATGGAGGATTTCGAATTGCCTTTCTAAGATACAAGCTTATAGTTATGAGGAAATGATGCAGAGTTTTTAAGCTTAGGGTTTTAGCAAGGAACGGAGCTTCTATTGTAGTGTAGTAGAAGTTCTGTGCGACACAGAAATCACACAGATCTTCTAAGTAGATGTCCTCAAACGTTCTGAGGGGTTTACATAGAGGTGATTCTTGGGAAGTAAAAGTTCTGTGTGGAGTAGAAGTTCAATAGAATTTGTGTTAATAATCTCAGAAGTTCAATGGGAGTGTTGCAGAACTTTTATGGGATTTTTGATGAACGCTTAGTGTTTTGACAGAATTTCTGTGTTGTTTCTGAAGCACTTTAGAAAAGGTTCAGAGATTCTGCGCTACTTCTAACATACTTCTGAGTGATGTAACAAAATTTTTGGTATATTTTTAACATACTTCTGGATCAATTTATTTAATTTTTATGAATATTTTTAGGCATTTAAACATTAGGAATAAATATATATTTTATGTACATGGATTTGTTACACTGAGTTATCTTCTAATTTTATAGAATCTATCTTCTAGAAGAGGTTTTGTAAAAATATTTCGTAGCTGATTTTTGATTTATACATATTCTAAGCAGATGTCATGATTTTGCACATGGTCTCTAATAAAGTGATGTTTGACCTCTATATGCTTAGTTCTTGAATGTAGTACTAGATTCTTAATCAGATTTATTGCACTAGTATTATCACATCTAATAGGAGTATGAATATATCTAAATCCATAATCATTCAATTGTTATTTCATCCATAAAATCTATACACAACAACTACCTACAACTACATATTCAACTTTAGTTGTTGATAAAGCTACAGAAGTTTGTTTCTTTGAAAACCATGATATGATCATGCTTCCAAGAAACTAACATGTTCTAGAGGTACTTCTTCTCTCTACTTTCTATTTAGCAAAATCTGAGTTAGAGTACCCTATTAATTCAAAGTTCGAACCTTTCGAATACTATAGCCCAAGATTTTGAGTATCTAAAAGGTATCAAAATATTCTCTGAACAGAAATTAGATGTGATTCTTTAAGATCAAACTGAAATCATGCACACATGCATACACTAAACGTAATATCTGGTCTACTTATTGTTAAATATAAAAAAGATCCTATCATGCTTCTATATAATTTTTGAAAGATAGAATTACCTTTTTCATCCTTAGTCATTTTGATGGTTGTGCTCATTGGTGTGGCTAATGGCTTCCCTTCTTTCAAATCAAATTTCTTGAGTAATTGTTTGGTGTATTTTGCTTGATATATAAAATTCCTTCCTTCATTTGTTTTACTTGAAGTCCTAGAAAGAAGTTCATCTCACCCATTAAACTCATCTCAAATTCTCCCTACATTACTTTAGAAAAGTCTTAAGATAATTTATCATTAGTTGCACCAAATGTAATATCATCCACATAAATTTGAATAATTAGGATATTATTTTTGTCATGCTTGATAAAGAGTGTGGTGTCTCCTTTACCTCTCATAAATTCTTTTTCTATTAAGAATTTACTTAATCTTTCATACCATGCTCTAGGAGCTTGTTTTAATCCATAGAGAGCCTTCTTGAGTTTAAAGACATGGTTTGAACCATAAGGATCTTCAAACCCTAGAGGTTGTTCTATATAAATTTCTTTAGTTATAAAACCATTTAGAAATGAACTTTTAGATCCATTTGATAAAGTTTAAAATTCATGAAAGATGCAAATGCTAATAACATTCTAATAGCTCCAATTCTAGCAACAGGGGCATATAATTATTCAAAGTCTATTCCTTCCTCTTGATAGTATCCTTTTGCTACAAGTCTTGCTTTATTTCTTATCACTATACCAGATTTCTCCAATTTGTTCCTACAAACCCATTTGGTTCCTATAACAGATTGTTGGTTGGGTCTTAGAATAAGTATTCATACATTTTTACGTTTGAACTGATCCAATTCTTCTTGCATGGTTATAATCTAGTTTTCATCTTCTAAGGCTTGATCTATGCAAGTTGGTTCTAATTGGGAAATAAAAGCAAAGTTACTACATATTTGATGATATGAAGATCTAGTTATTACCTTGTCATAAATATCACCAATTACCTAGTTTTTAGGATGATCATACATGAATCTCCAATCTTGTGCAAGTGTATCATTACCTTCATTATTTACCTCATTGATGGATGGTCTATCATTTGGTTCTTCTTCATCTTTGTGTGTTTTTGTTTGTGAAGAATCTCTGTCTTCATCTTGTATTTTTATTTTCTCCACAAAAGTTATAAGTTCTCCTGTCTCATTATCATAATTGCTCATCTTTCTAGGGGGTTTAGTTCTTTCATCAAAATTTACATGAATGGACTCCTCTACAATTTTATTTTTCAGATTGTAGACTCTAAATGCTTTGCTAACAATGGAATAACCAAGAAAAATGCCTTCATTAGATTTGCTATCAAATTTCCCATGGGTTTTTATTTTCCATTGTTAAGGATGAAACATTTGCAATCAAAAGTGTGGAAATGAGAGATGTTTGGTTTTCTGCCATAATATAATTCATATGGAGTTTTGTTGAGTATGGATTTGGTATAAATTATGTTTATAATGTAGCATGAAGTATTCATTACTTTAGCTCAAAAGTATTGAGGTAAGTCATATTCACTCAATATTGTCCTCGCCATCTCTTGCAAAGATCTATTTTTCCTTTCAGCTACTCTATTTTGCTGAGGTGTTCTTGGTATAGAAAAGATGTGTAAAATTCCATTACTTTCACAAAAAGTAGTAAATTTATACTTTTCAAATTCTCCACCATGATCACTTCTTATGGTTATTATATGAGAATTTTGTTCATTTTGTACATGCTTGGTAAATGTTTTAAAGAATGAAAAAGTCTCATCTTTAGAAGCAAGAAACATTATACCGGTGAATCTAGAATAGTCATCTACAATGACATATACATAATGTTTCCCTCCAAAACTTCTAGTTCTTGTTGGTCCAACAAGATTCATGTGTGGCAATTAAAATGGTTTAGTTGTGTACACTATTTTCCTTGATTTGAATGATTCTCTAACTTGCTTTCATTTAAAGTAAGCATCACACAATTCATTTTGGTTAAATTTCAATTTGGGTAAACCAATTATAAGATCTTTATTGTATAGTTTTTCGATCATAAATTTGTTGGCATGTCTCAGTCTTCTATGCCACAACAAGGACTCTTCATTATTTGCAACAAGATATTTTACTTGGATATCATTTAAATCGACTAAATACACATTTTTACATCTTTTACCAAGTATGATAACTAAATTTTAACTATCTATTACAGAACATATATGAGATTCAAATACAACCTTATATCCATTATCACAAAAATGACTAACACTTAATAGATTATGTTTTAATCCTTCTACTAGTAAAACATTTGAAACAGTAATAGAGGAAGGGTGGCTAATCTTACCAATCACACCCACTCTACCTTTTCCATTATCTCCAAAGGTAACTGTTCCTCCATTTGTAGCTTCCAATTCTATGAACATCTCCTTCTCTCCTATCGTGTTTCTTGAGTAACCACTATCAATATACCATTTGCTACTTCTTATGGCTCTCAAGCACACCTGTAATAATACAATCAAGCTATAACTTTTGGTATCCATTTAGGAATGGGTCCAAGCGGGTTAGTAGCAAAATATTTTGGTACCCATAGCTTTTTAGTTGCTACTAAATAATTATCTGTTGATATTGATGTATTCATTATGTTAACAATATTTTTCGGTACCCAAATCTTGTTTTGTTTGGGTTCTAATCTTCTTCAAAGATTGCTAGTTTTCTTTATATGGTTTTCTCTATTTTTCTTATTTGTCTTTAGTTTAAATAATGTAGAAGTTAAAGTTTTTCTAAGAGCATGATTTTCTACTTTTGTTTGCTCAAGTTCTATGATAATGTTAGTTTAAGTTGAGTATCTTCTTGTTCTAACTAAGAGCATTCATGGATTATCTTTTCTAATTTTCTTTTTATTTCTTTGTATTTATCTTTTAAATTTTTAATGTCTGAATATAATTCATCTAACAATTCTTCTAAATTAAAAGTTTCAGTTTTTGAATTTACCTCATTTTCATGAATAGCCATGAAGCTTATTTCTGTATGATGCTCCTCATGAATTCTTTCTTTAGAGTTTAGTGAACTGAATTGAGCTTCATTTTCTTCTTTTATTTCACTCAAACTTTCTTGTATCATATTTTCCAGCATTTCCCATGCAGCCATTGCTTTCTTCTTCTTTTCAAATTTCCTATTGTTAGAAGTATTCTTTTTATCAAAATAAGAATTATAACTTTTCTTTTTGTCTCCTTGCCTTTTGTCTTGTTCTGGGCAGTCAAATCTCATGTGTCTAGATTTATTGCTATTATAACATATTGGAATCTCCTTCTTCTTTTCTTTGTTCTTGTTATTGCTTTTGAAGTTGTTTCCAAATTTCTTCTTTCTTATCATATTTTTGAATCTTCTGGTTATCATTGCCATTTCCTCATCATCTTCACTTGCTAAGGCTTCTTTTGAAGACTATTTATTTTCTGATTTAGCTTACAAGGCAATCTTCTTGCCTTTGACTTCATCTAAAACCTTTTATTTTATTAAGACTTCATGGGTCATAAGTGATCCCATGAGTTCTTCTATTTTCATCTTACTTAGATCCTTTGCTTCCTATGTGGCAGTTACTTTGGGCATCTGTAATGCCCCTCCTCCCTGGAGCGTTACTAGTGGTAAATTTAGAGAAAATTCCAACAGAGTCTCTCCTGATTTACCACCATTATCCCACATACAATATGCTAAACCATAATAATTATATAACAAATATGCAAATATAATATGGCCACCTCCAGGCCCTACCATTTTCTACACAAATTATATAATTGTCACCTCCAAAAAACACATCACCACAATACCCACAGACTAAGATCAGGGCACACTATACCCTATTTGTCAAATCATATACACCCACACCATAAATTGACATGCTGTAAAATGAAGTAATGATACATGTCTCATACACATTCAAAATTTATCTAACAATATACATCATCATACATTATGAAAAGGAGTAAAGCCTCTACTGGTGTCACAGCCTAACCTAACCCCGTTGCGAGACCCAACACCCTGTTGGGCTCCGTCCTCTGACCTGTCAGCTAAAATTTAAATAAAAGAGTGAGTCTAGGCAAACTCAGTAAGCAGGTAAGTGGAAAAATATGACTATAAATAATGTAATAAACAATGACAAATAGAGTAATAAACAAAGTTGCAAATAGGCAAAACATGCCATGGCATATGTAGGATGTCATAGTCAGTCAGTGGCCAGGTTCGTTAAGATTTTAATATTAACATCTCATTAATTATTTCATATACATACTCATAATGATATCGATACATAGTTAATCGGTCAATACCAACTCGAATATCGATACGTCATACTACCTTTTTGTATTTGCCAATCCATGATTACCTCTTATATCGTATACTGCCCCACCATCATCCACACACTCCTCCCTGAGAGGCACATAAACCATAACACTATCCTTTCACTCTTCAACGTGTTAGGTCCATCTTGGCACTCTCGGCTAGAAGCTTACTAGGCCCATACAGCCATATTGCTGTATCCAGTGGCACCCCGCCCTCATCACCTCACAAGAGTACCAGTTCTCCATAAATACGCCTACACAAGCTACTCAGGCCAATCATAGCAATTAGGCCATCCAAGCCAATAGCAATGCTCGGCCAAGTCGGTTGCCCACACAACTGCCCACTGGCCACTCCTCATAACATGGCAGATACAGGTTGGCCGCATTACCATCATAAGATACATAAATGAGCCACACTAGGCTCTAAGCCAATTAGGCACTAAAATTAAATTTTATTGGCACTCCCAGGGCGTGGAATACATGTACATAATTTCTAAAATAAAATACTTATTTACCATGTTAGAAATATCCAATTAAAATAAAAATATTTTTTTTATATTTCCAATAATATGAAAAATTTTTGATCCAAATTTCAGGTCAAAACAAAGTAAATTGATCAACTTAAAATTAAAATATGAACATATAAAGAAAAAATGTTAAACAAGATTATACATTTCTTTTTCCCCTCAAAATTTTTACGTCACATCCTCATAATATAATATAAATTTCATAACAATTTAATCTTAAATTAATTCAAAATGAGAAGGTTAAAAATAAAGCAAAATGTCAAAAGGGTGGGACGCTATCAGCATCTCATTTTCAGGGTATTTAATGTCCACATAATAATACCATGATTTTTCCACCTCCAGGGTGGGTTACTTTGATATATTTTTTTTTTGACCTAATTTCTACAGAAAAA
>JAYJMB010087881.1:0-20459 GCA_036873735.1 Pouteria campechiana
ACTTTGATACATTCTCAACCTCATCATCATGTTTATATCAATAATCTACTCAATTTCATAACTTTTTCATAATAATTCTCAAAACTTTAATTATACAACCTATCGACCCGATAAAATTAGCAAAGCTTTACAATAACAAAAATTTACATTTGTAAAATTTTCCAGGGCCTTACAGGTACATGATCGATGAATTATAGTGTATGTGTAATGTGAAATTATATGATACGATATGAAGTATCTTGGTTAGTATGATGGCATGATGAGTAGAGAATGATGTAACGTCAGAATGGCTTATTGGGTTAATTATGATTCTATAATTAATGTACATGTCTTAGTTTGATTATTTGATTAAGGTTTGGATGCATAGCTAATGTCCATGCTTGGACAATGGGTGTCTCTAGGCGTTGTTTCCTATATCTATTTGAGACTTTGATATCTGCTAGAGTATGATATATATATATATATATATGCATTGAGGTTTGGGTGCCTATCGAGATGGCTTCCTTGATCTTTGGTTATAAGATTCATGGATTAGCTGGTGGATAAATTATCCCAGCCATGTTGGTTATTTATTATGAGACTTATGTATTAGCCAGTAGATAGATTGGCGGATGGGCCAGCCATTCTGTCCAATTGGAAAATGATCGACACCTTCAGGGTGACGGCTGCAGGGTGGCAGTATGGTGGCATTGGTTTGATAATATAAGAACTGACTAAAATATGAAAATATATGATATGTATTATGGAGTGTGATATACTAGCTCCATGATATACAATCTAGGATAGAGACCTATAGTATGTATCATTAAGACTAATGGTTATATTAAAATTTCCCAATTGATGTAGATAGTGAATCTAACATTCTTATTTTATAATGAGGGCGAGATATCATAGGTAGCATCGGTATTATCACCATGAATCTGGCAACATTGGTAGTTGGGGATATAGAAGTCAACAAATTATACATTGATATGGAGAAAAGTATGATAAAGTATAATAAAATGAATTGCTATATAAATATGTAATAAAATTAGAAGATGATGAGGATGATTATTCACTTGGCTATGGCATTGTCCACTTGATTAGGCTCCATGTGTTTGATTGGTGGCTAAGTCCCCACTTCACATGGCTTTATGTATTTGATTGGTGGCTGAGTCCACTCGGATTGATAGCCTCCCATGCATGGTATCCCTTGGTGGCAGATGAGATATGGTGATTTACTAGGTATACTTGAGGAGAAGTAGATGAGATAAGACTATTATGATAATAATAGTTAATACAGAATGGGATGAACATGAAAATGGTGTGAATAGATTGTAGACATGTCTAGAGATAGTATGAGAATAGGTAGGGGTAGACCTCAGTTAAAATAGTTGTTTCCATATTGTAGAGTATTGTCCTATTGCCTAACGATCTCGTAATGATAGTTCCATTTGCATTGGAAGAATTATAGACTTGTGTTTGTAACAGTGTATTACATTACCATGATATGATAACTGTAAATCTAAAATTAGCACATTGTTATATAATATATATATATGTATATGTATAGGTCTACAAGATATAAAGTGAAAATTCATCTTGTTAATTGAAATATGTTGTTTGTTATGATTTCCTAAAGATGATTGGATTAGGTAACTTCATTTATACCTTTTGTTATAACGATATAGTTTTTGTGATTGGATTGAGAAATTAGAGTTCCAAATACATGTTTAGTGGTTTAGAATTGATTTCTCTAATAGATTACTAAACATCATGAATTGTAGTTAGGTTGGTTGGTCTTGCATGATTGAAAGGTGTGTGATATTGCTAAACATAAATGTCACTATGAGAGTGGCCTAGCGGACGTGTAGTAAGATAGGAATATAAATTGCTATGATGACTTGAAACCTCATATTTAAAGTTTCGAGAATGGAATTTGTGCAGGGGATGGACTACCTGATTTTATCATTAGTTCTAATAGCATCATGAGATACTAAAGTTGATTTGCATTGTCTAAGGGTTTTGCTATCATGCAGAAAGTGCAAGAGGAGATATACTATTCACTTTATGCTATTTGCCCTAGCAGTATTAAGATGTATCGTGACTTGAGGTCGTAATATTGGTGGCATGGTATGAAGAATGATGTAGCTCAATATGTGGCAAGGTGTCTAGTATGCCAAAGAGTGAAGGCAGAACATCAGGGACCTAGTGGTTAGTTACCGCCGATTGAGATTCTAGAGTAAAAGCGGATCGATATTATCATAGATTTCATTATAGGCTTACCTAAGATTACAGCTGGTTATGATAGTATTTGGATTATAATGGACAGGTTAACTAAGGTAACCCCACTTTGTCTCAGTCCACATTAGCTGAAGAGTATGCCATCACAGATACAAAAAAAAAAAAGAAAAAAAAGGCCTAGATCAAAGAAAAGATTCAAATTGCTCAGTCTCGCTAGAAAAGTTACACAAATATATGAAGGTGGAACCTAGAGTTTCAAGCGAGAGATCGGGTCTTTCTTAAAGTGTCACCTATGAGAGGTGTTGTGCGATTTGGCACCAAAAGCAAGCTAAGCCCTAAATATGTTGAGACATAAAAGATATTGGAACGGATTAGCAAGGTGGCTTATTGTATTGCAGTACCACCTTTCTTCTCATGTTTTGGCACCATAAGAGATACAATTGACTAAGAATCTATAGTATACAAAACAACCGGTCTGAATCTTAGATAAAAGAGAGAAATAGTTGAGAAGCAAAACCATTCCCCTAATTAAATTGCAGTGGAGTCATCACTCAGAAGATCTTCCCATGGGAGCTTGAGGATATTATGCGGTCTAAGTATACTCATCTATTCATTTAAGTTTCGAGAATATAACTTTTTATAAGGGGGGTGGAATGTAAGACCTAAAACTTTTAGGTATGTTGGACTTCAATTTTATTAATTTGGAATATAATATACATGAAAATAGTTAAATTTTTGGAGAAATTCACTATAGAAATTTATGAAAATAGGTAAAATACCATTGTTAATATGAGAATGAGGGAGGAAATAAATTAAATTATGCATAACAAGTGGAGATGACTTGGAGAAATGGGATAGAAAATTTTAGAAAGAAGTAGAGTATAATACATGTACATATATGATGAAATTCTAAATTTTTATTATGAAAAATTATCAAAATCATGTGAAATTTTATTATTAACATGTGAATTATAATGCAAGTGGTGCATATGTATTAGTTGAATGGAATGAGGATCACACAAAAATTTCAAGTGAAGTGCATGTGCATACATGAAATTGAGCAGCTAGACTACCATAGTATTTTTAATATAAAAAGCCAAAGTTCATCTCCCAAATAGCCATTCCCATACCAACCAAGAGACCTCATGTTTCAGCCCCTCCCATCTTCTTGTTTGAATGAAATTCATCTCTTTCGTTTAGCAAAACCTTGCGGGAATCGATCAAGTCATGGATTACAATCACGGCCTCAAGAATTTTGTGGATTTAAGGGAGTTGAGGCCATTCAAAATTAAAGATTAGCTACTGTTGGAAGGACCCAACAAAGAAATCACAAATTTCAAGTACGTAATCCATTATTACAACTTGTTAATTATGAATATATGGTTATTTTGTTGATGGATGGATGAATTAATGATCTTTACTTAAAGTGGACTTATCAAGGAAGCTTAGGGGTTGTAATTGATGTATAAATCAATTAAATTTGGTTGTAACTAGCTTATGGCATGCTTGATGTAATCAGAAATTAAATCCGACAAGCATAAGTGATGAACAGGTAACTATGATCATGCTACCCATTAGCTGTTTGAGTAAATTTCATTAAGGAATTGCTGAGTAATAAAGCTCAATTAATTATAGGAAATCTCTACTTAATCAAGAAATTAATACATCAATTAATGAGCTCTAAGCATATTGAAATAAATGAGGCAATTAAGGTGGACAGCAGGGTAAATGCAGGGTATTTAATTGGTTTAATGAGGTTGCTGCCAACAGTTAATTGCAATGCTTTATATGTATAGGTCTGAGCTTTTAGAGTATGATTAAGGGTTGATTAAAGGAGTATTTCAATAGGTAATTACAATGGAAATCACAAGTAAATTAAGGTAAGCAAGTGTTTTAATTTCAACTTGAATTGGACAGTTTAATTTCTGATTTTGGGCACTGAATTTTTAATACAATATGATGTCATAATATGGTTTAATTAGATTTTATTTACTTATTTTAATCATATTTAATGTCTTAATTTGGCATATATGATTTGCATTAAGAAAATATTAAAAACAGATGGTAAATTGAAATGAAACAAGACATATGTATTACATGAATTTATTAATTTAAGTATCCATCTTGAGTTTGATTAAAACCATATAACATGAATTGATTTTGAAAATATAAAAATATAGGTTTATTTTCCATGTGTTGAAAAAGAAATATGAAATGTTTCAAAGAATAATTCGATCATTTGATAGTCCAAAAAAATCAAGGAAATAAATACCCAAAAATTTGCCCACTGCCTATTTTACCAATATTTGTTAATTTTTGTATTTTATTTTTTGTTTCATCAACTTAATTTATTTTGACCTAAAATTTTTACAAAAATTCAATTATATTATTTTTCATCTAAGAAAATGTTTTAGATGAAATGGATCTGGAAACTTTCGTATATAATTTTTATATTGTATTTTTGTATTTAATTTTTAATTTTCTCAATTTAAATTGATTTTAACTAAAAATTTATTCGTACAATTTTGATACTACTTGGAAGCTACAAAATAATTTTTATGTCAAACTGAGATTTATAAACTGGTAAATTATAATTTTATTTTAGAATTTATGCATATGTATTTTATATTCCCGTGAGTGCTAGTAAATTTTGGTTTTGGCGCCTAGTTAGTGTGGAGCCCAGTGTGGCTCATATATTTATTTATGATTGTCTTAGGACCAACCTGTATCTGCCATGTGGTAAGGAGTGGCTTGGTTGGCCAGTGGAAGGTTGTGTGGGCAGCCGACGCAGCCGAGCATTGCTATCAGCCTGGATGGCCTGATTGCTATGATTTGCCTAAGTAGCTTATGTAGGCGTATTTATGGAGAATCGATACTCTTATGAGGCGATGAGAGCGGGGTGCCACTAAATATAGCAATGTAGCTGTGTGGGCCTGGCAAGCTTCTAGCTAGGAGTGCCGGAATGGGCCTAACGCGTTGAAGAGTAAGAGGATAATGTTCTGATTTGTGTACCTCCTATGGAGGATTGTGTGGATGGTTGTGAAGTGTGTGGATGATGGTGGAGCTATGTACTAGCATAGGAGGTAGTTGTGTAATATGGATTAGTAGATAAATAGGGTAGTATGACGGATCAGTATTCGAGTTGGTATTAACTAATTAACTATGTATATAATATCATTAGGGGCATGTGTATGAAATAATTAATAAAATGTTAACATTAAAATCTTAATGAAGCTAGCCACTAATTGACTGTGACATCCTACATATGGCATGGCATGTTTTGCCTTTTGCATCATTGTTTACTATTCTATTTGTCATTGTTCATCTTATTATTTATAGTTGTTTATTTTGCTTACCTGCTTACTGAGTTTTGACCAGACACACCATTTTTATTTAAAATTTTTAGCTAACAGGCTAGAGGACGGAGCCTAATAGGGTGTTGGGTCTCATGATGGAGCTAGGCCATGATCACATTGGAGAGCTGCTATATTTTATTTTGTATGATGATGAATATTAATGGACATATCTTTGATTCTACATAAAATATATATTATTATTATCTAATTGCATAGCATGACATATTATTAGGTGGATGCATGTGGTTTGACAGCCGGGGTATTTTATACCCGTCGATCTTGGTCTGTGGGTGCTATAGAGATGTGGATATTAACAAGTGTATGTCATATGCTGAAGAATGTAGAGCATGGAGGTTGCTATATTATATTTGTGTATTTGTTGTATATTGTTGTGGCTAAGCATGTTGTATACTCCTAATGGTAGTAAATTAGGGGAGACTTTGCCAGAATCTCCTCTGATCTTACCACTAGTGACGCTCCTAGGATCAGGACGTTACATGTTCTTTAAATGCAGATTGACATTTTTGTGCGGTAGAGTTTGGAAGAAAACTTTAATGTCTGAAAATAAATACACTTGTTTATTTCTCTTACTTTTCTCAAATTGTCTAACTTCTTGGAATAGTCTCTCTTTACTCTTTTTATAACTGGATTCAAATTCTGACTGTTAGAGAAGATGACGTTCATTAAATGTAAGTGAATCGATAGGATTTTCTTACTGTTGAATCTCTCCTGCAGGTTCTTATGTCTGAATTCTATTCAGTCATGTCCAAGTTTAGTTTCCATGTCCAGAATTAAGATTTTAGATGTGTTTGAGTCGTTCAGCTTGAAACAGACTGCACTTGGCTATGTCCGAAAATCAACCGTCATGTTCGAATTGAATAACCATGTCCAAAGTTAATATTTCAAACTTAGATTGGCGTTTAGCTTGCAACAGACATCATTTACCTATATCTGAAAATGAATCTTTATGACCCAAAATGAATAACCATGTTCGAAGTTAAGTTTTCAGACTTAGACTAACGCGAGTTGCATATGGTCGCACGACTTAATTCTAACTATGTCTGAAAGTGAGTTGGCTATGTCCGAAGTTAATATTTCTGACGTAGTTCTTTAGCAATAGTGATGTCCAGGATTTAGTACTTGGGATTTTTGTATTTGGACTTCTAGACACTTGGTTTGTCTCTTCAGTCTTCAATAATGTTTGAGTATGGACTCTATGTTCGAGAATGGCTAGGCAATGTCCAGCGTCTTGGCTTCTTATTCAACAATGTCCAAATTTTATGTCCGAGATTGGTCACGCAATGTCCGAACTTGCTTCTTTAGTGTCTGAATCTTTGCTTGAGTCTGGAACTTAGATTATTTTCTTCATTTTGAAGACTTATTGCTATTTGCTTTGAGACATATTAGGAAGTTGTTCACACACTGTTCTTCAAAGTTTTGGTGTCATTCTTTTTTATCGGAGCATTTACTGCACACTTGGGAAATATTGATAAACTTTCGCTCATGTTCTTTTTCTCATCATCAAAACTTAACTGGTTAAATATGTTCATCATCAAAATCAAGTCTAGTAAAGAGGTTTGGTTCAATGCACTCCACTATGTTGAAACTCGAATCAAGCATTCAAGATGCATCAATTTCTATGTCAAAGGAGCTTCGAAGCACAAAGTTTTAATTGAGTAATATCTATGTTTATTCACTCTTTCATTGTGTACATCTCCACCTTTCTAGAGGCATATTTTATGTACAAAATTTCTCTAGCTTCCACATTTGTGAAGTGTGTAGTTTCTACAAATGAGATACTTGCAGAAAGAGTGCTTTGCTATTTTTGCAAGTTATTAGGCTTCAATTATTTGTGTTGTAAGAGTTAGTTGGTGAACTTAGGAAACCAACAAGCTATGTGGAAGATTGAGTTTAGTTAAACCTAAGACAAGAAGTGTCATAGAGAGTGGAGTAGGAACCCAACTTTAGCCAAACCACTATAAAATGTTGTGCATGCTTTTATGCTTATTTTCATTAATTTCTATATTCTTTCAATTTGGCCAAAAAGTTTGCAAAGCTCAATCCCCCCATATTCCTTGTAGGACTCATATATGCAAAAGGCCCCCTCTCTTTATATGTTCTCTACTGTTATTCTTAAGGTATTTATCATTTCTAGTCCCTTTGTATTTGAAGTGTATATATGATTGGAGACTTTGGTAGCCGTCCCACAAAATGGGAAAGAGGCTTGTAAGACAAATCTATCATTTTCTATGTTTTCTATGTACCTCATCTTAAACTATCTATGTGAAAATTCCAACATTGTTAGATTTGCTTTCGCCTAAAATAATTAGAGGAGTTAAAATAAAAATACATAATATATATTTCTTTTTTGCATTTTTTATATTTAGATGGGATTTAGCATGATGTGTTCATGTCAATTATTCATGTTTTTCTTTATGATATAGAGAAAAAGGAATTTAATAAAAAACGTAGAAAACTCAAAATTCTAGAAATTCTCTAGATATTTTGGATGCAGAAAATTATATATATAGGGACTGAAAATTCGGCAATACAACGATGTACATTCTTATTTTTTCATGATGTTTCTCCCACATCGCTTTGCTGACTAAGTTAATCTAGGGCTCGGTCTGATGGAAAGTACCATCCTGAGGTAATTTCCATCTAACCTGAATCAACCAATCATGGATTGAACAGAAGTAACCTTTGATTAATATTGTGAATGTATGCTATCAGGAGGGATTGTGTTGATTTGTTTTATCACATGGATGCACAAGACGTAATGAAAATACATCGTTGCACATCACTCTCCCTAAAATTCCGCACAGCTTAAGGCGCTGGATTTTACAGCTTGGTGCTAATTGTGGTTGAGGGTCGGCCAAACTTCAAAGATCATATTTGTGTCTAATCAATGTCGTACAAATTGTGCTGATCGTGGATTAAATCGGCCAGAGAGAAAGAAAATCAGAACTTCTGATTTTTGCTGCCAAATTCAGAGCATTGGACCGCTTATTTTTTTATGCTACTACTAAACAGCATATGTCACTGTCCAACTTATGAGCAAGGCCGACCCACCTTAGTCAGCCAACCCAACAACGCCGCTAAAAAATTTCTTCCTTATGCACTGTTCATTCACTATTCATTACTGTTTACTATTATTTAGTCGCTGCTTATTACTGTTAATTTAATGTTTACCTACTGTTTGCAATTGTTCATTTACTGTTCACCGTGAATACTATTCATACACAATACTATTCACCTGCAAAGTTTTTTGATGAGATCTATTCCCTTAGAACTCAGATTTTGATGACGTTTTAGATATTTTGGATTCAATGAATGAATGATCCGATTTCCCAAAAGATATCTAGATTATGAGATATAAGGAAACAGCTGTGAAGGGATAAGTTTTTTATGCAATTAAAATATTTAATGCATAATTAACTTATTGACCATTGATTTCATCCACTAAAAACATTATCAAAGGTCATGCATTTACATTAAATAGCCATATTTTGCTCCCTTTTATTTGACTTTTTCTAGTTGATTATCAAAATTTAATCTAACATATCTTATTAATTTCATTTGGACTATCAAAAAATAATATAAGCCCTACTTGTGGAAGGACTTCATATCTATCCCTCTAACCCCATTCCTTTTGCGCAACACTTCCTATGGATACTGTTAGGGGTGATGTATGGCTTCTTTTGGATGCATTAGCGTAGCAATACACTTTTTCTTTATACTTATTTTAGAGTAATATAACATTTTAACTATTATAACAACTTTACTTTTTATTAACATTATTTATATTTTCAATCATTTGTGAATATCCTGAAATACAGAGAAAACGTCAGAGCGCATAGGGGGTAGTCCTAGTGCAGGCACTCCAACGATAAGTCAATAATGTACCTTAGTGGGGCGTGTGAATAAGAAAGAGAGAGAGAGAGAGAGAGAGAGAGAGAGAGAGAGCTTGTGTTTATAATTGAGCTTGGGTTGTTGTGTAAAAGGGCAAGGGTCGTATGTTGGGATAATTGTGAATAAATACGTTCCTTAGCTGAAAACGTTCTTTACTCTTGTAAGGAATCCTAAAGTGGTATGAGCTCCAGATAGAGCTTTGCGAAACTGCACGAGGTTGTGATAAAATTAGACTATGCCTCCCATCGTAATTTGTCTACTATAGTATTTCTATCATGTTATGATTTCCTAACAACTACATTGTTGATGTCATCCTTTATTTTTCTGATACACTTCCCTTTTTAATACACTTTCATTCCTAACGCACTCTATCCAAATAAATCTTATAACAATAAGTCTCTTCTTTTGATGTTTTATGGAAAATTTTATTATCACCTCCAATCAAATCTTCACCATTCATTTCTCCTATGATCAATTAACTTGAATAACATTCCCAACTTACTATCTTCTTCAAAAGTTAAAATCATGATCTGCTATTTTACATTTCTTGGCAATCATTTTGTCTACTAATATTAGCCAAAACTTTAAGTAATGAAATATTATTCTCATAAACACTTCCTCAATTCTTATAAGATATAACTTGACATTTTTAAGGTTTTTTTTATCATAAATTTCTTCAAAAAAAATTAATTTATGAACTACTTTTTGTGTCAAAGAAGATCTTTTGATATCTAATTTATATAGAAATTTAATTTATAAAATTTTGGCTTGATTTGTAATTAATTTAAATTATGCAGCACTTGATTTACTAGTTAAATGGAAACCAAAAATTATTTATTTAATCACCTCAAATCATAAAATTATTCATTACACTATTGAATATCCATGCTTTAAACTAGCATGACTAACTCTAGGTACATTAAAATGGTCCATCATTCCATAAATTGAAATTCTTGTTTAAATTATCACTAGTATGCCCTCCGACATGCCTCTTTGCTTTTAGAATTCATTTTTCTCTTTCTTAAATTTCTCATTTCCCCTTTCTAAATTTCATGATTTCTAAAATAAAAATATATCATACATGTTATACTTCTCTTTTTAAACTTCAAACCATTATTTAAGAAATTGATGTCTTATCCACTGATATAACCTTCCTAATTATTTCATTTAAACACTTGATGTTTTAGAAGTAAAACTTTTTGTGTTCATTTGCATAAATTTGGTCTCTGGAATTCATTTTAAAATATGTATTTTTCATTTTTGAAAAGTTCTCTTAATCAATTTATAGTTCAAGGTTTAGATTTACTTACCTAACATTGAAGGTTATTACATCAAGATATTCTACTCATCATTGAAGACATAATTTTCTAATTTGATTTTAATTAACTTTATAGTTCTAAAGATAGAGCCATATTAGCTTAAAGAGTCAATGAATAAAGAAGGATACTTGCAATATTTGATTGCCCTAATGGGTTTATGATACTTATTGTTTGAATGCAACAACCCTAAAATTAGATAAATTAAAGTTTAGCAAATTCTTTCTCCAATTATCCTTGAAAAAAAAAGAAGAAAAACTATTCACTTACATCCAATGCAACAATCCTTCATTTTCTGAAAAGGAAAGTTTATATTACATGCCATTGTAGTATAAGAAAATACAACTTTAAGGGAATTTTTGGATATTTTAAAATAAGTAATTTGTAGAGTTTATTTAGATTTTTTTTAATGTTATAAAAATATTGATAATATAATGGATATGTAACTTAAAAAAATTAAAAATCAAGTTTAATAGGCTTATGAAAGCCCATAAATATTTAATAAGCTTTAATTGACTTTAACTAAGTTTAATTGAGTTTAATAATAATTTTATTTAACTATATTTAACTCTATGAAATATTAATAAATTTAACAGAGTTCTAATAGTAATGAATTTTAGTAGGCTTTAATCAAGTTTAATAAAAATTCTGTTAAAATCTATTAATCTCTGAAAAAGCTCATTAAACTCTATAAATTTTAATAGACTTTAACAGAATTAAAAAAAAATAATGAATTTTAATAGATTTTAACAAAATGATTAAAATTTATTAAAAAATTATGAAAGGAATCCTAGCCATAGATTTATGATTTGATGAAGATCCAATGGCAAATATGAGTTATAGCGAAATGTATTAAAACTGGTCCCTTTCCAAAAACTCCTTTTCACTTCCAATGCAACAGCTCACATTTGAAAAACTTCTCTCGATCTCCATTACATCTTCCTCAGTCTTTCTTTCTTTGTTTTTCTTAAGAAAAGCAAAGATTGTAGTAAATGGGCAGTGTTGCCACTTGCCGTGTAATGTAAGGAGCGGTTACATTCTTCCCTTTTCCTTTCTGCAAAGTTCCTCAGCGCCAAACACAAACGAAAGAGGTCCGACACCAATTTCAAATTTGAATACAAAATACAAGTTAACTACCATGAGTTTTGATTCAATCTAGTGCTACAGGCTCCCTAAGTATTGATAATTTTTCAGGTGAGTTGTTGACATCTCAGTAAGCCGATGCCTACTACTTACTACAAGGACTGATTGTGCATATGAGGCCAATGCAGCAATTAGTTTTACACATGGATTTGGGGTGAGTTGGTGAGATCAATGATGTCTGCAAAATCCAACTCTGTCTTTATACTTGAGCAAATGATGCAGTTAGTGGTAGAGGGAAGACTGTTTATTGAAGGATCATCATCATCATCAACAGTCCAAATCCTTGACGAACTTAAGTCGGGAGAAATAAGACTAACTGCTGGTGGCAGAGAGTTAACATCGTCAGCTCTAGGGGTGGATGGTCTTGATGATTGACCTCTCAAATTACCTTTATTACTGGGGAGTAGCTTTGATTGACCACACAAAATACTCTCTTCGATTGGTTCAAAGGCTTCCTGAACCCTTCGTTCAACATCCACAGTTGATCTATCTGTCTGACACCTGAAGCTGTAGTTTTCAATACATGGATCATGGTTGTGCAACATGTGCAATGAAAGAGGACTAGCACCTGCCTTTGGGGTTGATGGTCGTGTCATGTGACTGCTAGATTCAAAGGTCTTTTTGATTCTTTCTTCACCGATCCAAGATGATTGATTATCTGTAGGCCAGCTCAAATCTGTGTCTTCAATGCATGGAAGGCTTTGATGGCATGTGCTGTCATTACCAAGTACCCCGTCTGGATCATGATGATCATCAAGGGAAACCCTATCCGCCAATGATCTCTCATTGCTTTCATCTTCATCGCCATTGTCCAATCTCCAAACATTTGGGTAGCAAGAAAGTTCCTCCATGCAGCAGACCTGAACCTTCATTTGCTCTGGCAAGCATGGGCAGCCAGCAGCATGCTTCATGTACTTTGTTGAGAAGAAATTAATAGTGAGATTTAAACTGTAACACATGGGAGGGACTTGATAAGTGGAAGATGCTTTTGTCAACCAAAACATAAGGGTCTTAGTCGAAGGAAAAAAGTTATGGAATGGAACAGAGGTATGTAGCTACTTACTTTTGCCAGACAGGAAGTGTGAGCATTGTATAGGCGAGCTTGATCTTGTTGGCCACTCCACCAAGTGACCCGAAGCTCGCGGCTGCTTTTTTCACAGAAAGGGACTCTGTTGGGTGTTGCCAAGCCCATTCAAACTGAAAGCAATTTCAATTAAGTGACAAATCATCCAAATTAATCAATATAATGGCTAATGAAAGCATCCTACGTCCACATTTTCAATTAGGGTGTGTTTGGATAGGTGGAAAAGAGTGTGTTTAGTTTAGTATTGTAGAGTGTGTATTACAAAGAGGACAAGATAAGTGTAATTGAGTGTATATTTGAAAATGTCGATGAATAATTTAAAGAACATGAGTGAATGATTAAAAAGAAAGGAATATATAGGGATAAATGATTAAAAAAAATAGAAATAATAATTGAAAAGAAAGGAATGTAGGGTATAATGGATATTACTCTGTTTGGTTGTAATCTAGAGTGTAGTGTAAAAGAGGTTGTGAAGGACTACACACCCCACTACACGTGTAGTGATCCAAACACACCCTAGTGGGTATCAAATGGATGTTTTGATGGGGAAATTATGCAAAAAGAACAAAGGAATTAAAGTGATATAAATAGCTATTATTAATTGTTTGTTTTTGTGTGTGTGTGTGCGTGTGTGTGTGTGAGAGAGAGAGAGAGAGAGAGAGAGAGAGAGAGAGGTAACCTGGAGTGCAGAGACATTGGAAGGGAACCCATAGATGCAAAGTATCATTTCCCATGGTCGCTTCTGCTTCGTCCTCCATGCACCAAACCTTATTTCACCATTATGCTGCCTGATCCGACGGCAAGGGTTGATGGTAAATCTGCATGATTGGATAAACATCAGATCAGATATTCTTAATTAATTTATGATGTTGCATCACACGGTCCAAAACCAAATAAATTATTTACTGCAAGAATTTGTTGTTCATTGGATTTGGCTGGTAATGGAATGGGTGGAATGGCCTTTCAGCGGCATAAGGAAGCAGTCAATCCAATAGTTCCCACCCTGATTTGAAAAACCTCCCAATTCATACATTTCAAAATGATCATCGCCAGCCAACTGCTGAATGAAAACAGAGTAAATCCAATCATCTGCATTTAAGGGCTGCCAACTGGATGGTTGAGACTGCCAATGGGTGAACGTATGGATGACTCGGATCATCAAATACTGGGACCCATAAGTAAGTTGCCAACTCAAAAGGCTGACATATAATTCTCAAGTGCAGCTTGCTACTGGAAGAATGAACGAAACAGAACACTTGCTGTTATTGGATTATAGGAAGGTTAAATGGTTGCAGATGGAAGTAGGCTTGGAGTTGTGCACCATTTGCCCAGACACACAAATGCAGAAAATATTTCACTTGAGCCTGATTCAAGCAATTGTGGGAAGATTGCCTCCCAGTTCTAGGGAGAGATCCCATGGTGATTGCAGTAGAGACTGAGAAAGCAATCAATCAATACGGCTGAAATTTCAATGTTTCAGTGATCAAGTACGTAGCAATCAATCAATACGGCTGAAATTTCAATGTTTCAGTGATCAAGTACATAGGTGGACCTACGTATAATTCAGGGTGGGCAATCGCCCTCCCTGAAATTCTAGAAATTGTCAAGTATATGCTGATTTACTCCTACATACTACCATATGTTTGTAAGTTGCTCCCCAATTACCTTAGTTTGCCCCCATCCAAACCTTATTTTGCCATTTCATTTTCTATAACATGCCTTAAAGCATGCCATTAGTTAAGACTCCCATTCACTCCTAAATTACTTTCGCTTATTTCTAGTTTTGGAATTAATTATGATTGCTGGTAGTGGGCAGCATAGATGATCGACAATACGTGGTAATCTTTTCTATCTCTATTTTAAATATTATTTTTTCAAGGACATAAAGATGAATTCTTTTTTGTTTGGAACTCATTAAATCCATTGATTATATGATAGTTATAATATAAAGTTCATCGTCTTCATAATATATATATATGGAAAATGATCCAGTGTAACCGGATACACCAAAATATTCAATGTAGCTGGCATTCTAACCGTGCGATGCGGCGGGGGAGATCTTGCCTCTTTGTGGGTGCTACGAGTACGGGAGGGAGGGAGAGTCGGCCTTTTGACTCCGTCTCCCAAAAACACAAAACACGCGGTATGGAGGGGGGCGCAACTGGATTGCTTCCAGTCTCCCTCACTCACACCTCTTTATGTCCTCCCGTCCTCTTCCGCCTCATTAAATATTGAATAGTAAACGTACTAAATTAATAAATTTTTTATTAAATTTTTTTATTTTTAGTGAAAATTTCATTATTTTTTGAAGCATAAAATTTCGGGCCTAGTTGAAATGTATGTTTTACCCATTTTGATTGGCATATCCTCCTAGAATGGAATGAATGGATGGTAATGAACTCTAAAAATATATATATATATCTGTAATCAGATTAAAATCACAAGGGACTATCTAAGGCGGAAACACATTAAAAATTTAAAATCCAACGCTAGAATATTTAACCGCTTGTTGTTTTAATCTATGTCCAAAATTATGGCCCATGTCTGAAAACTCAGATTCCATACCCGAATTACAACTCTATGTTCGAAACGCAGTAAAATAATCCATAATTCATTTTCGAAATTATGCTCCATGTTCAAAAGCCCAGATTTCATATCCGAATTATCACTCTTATGTCTAAAACGCAGTAAAACCCTAACGTATATAGGAAAATCTCTTTAGCTTTTTGACTCCGTCTCCCAGACAGAAAACACGCGGTACAGAGGGTGCACGACAAGGACTGCTTCAAGTCTCCCTCACTCACAATGGCTTGCCATCTTCCCACCCTGGCTGCTCTGCTTCTGCTCTTCCCCAACCGGAAATTAATTTCTCTCCTCCGATCTGCACCAGCTCTCGCATCTCCCATATTTATCTTTTAGGTCTGCTTTCGTAGGTCCGCTACCCCCAAATCCCCTAACTTGGAGCAGACCTTGAAAGTCGGCCAATTCCTCCAAGTCCCATCCACAACTGTAAAGGAATTGCCAAACCTGCTACTCTAACAAAGGAAAAATTTTTGAAGTAAGTCATATTCGTTCCACTCGTTCATTATCGTTGCTGTTATCGTTTTTTCTAAAAGTTGCGTTAGTTTCACAACAACCCCATGTGTTTTTTGTTCTTACTTCAAGTGAGATAGCTGATCAAGCTTCTCTTGATTGGAAACATTAGAACCGCACAGCAACTGTTTGATTAAATGTCTACCGAATTTAATTTATTTAAATTAAACAATTCTTCTTTTATTTAATTTCTATCAGTGGATTTTATTATTGTAGTTTTCAATTGCAGATGGATTTGTTATTAGCAAAATAAATCCAACTTTACAAACTAAATGGTTGTTCATCTAAATTTTTACACTGGTTGTTCATCTAAATTTTTACACTATGTATCATGTTTTGTAGTGATTAGGGCATTTACTCAAGGGCGATGTCATTATCTATTTTAACACAGGTTATTTTAGGTTCATAAATTTACATTTAGATATTGTGAACGTAAATTATATGGATGGAGCAGGTTCCACTGATCCAAATGGACGAGGTATCGAAATAGGCAGTACAGAAGTCGATAATATGGATGCAGTGGGTAGTACTGTACAAAATTCGTCGATAGGAATACATAAATTTTTGCCTAGAGCTCTTATTGATCTAACCCCAAAGATTGACTAGCAATTTGATAATGAAAAAGATACCTATCAATTCTACAATGATTATGCAAAACTATGTGGTTTAGTATTAGAAAGAGCTATGCAAGAAAGTTGGTCAATGGAGACGTATGTGCTCAGGTTTTTAAATGCTCTAAAGAGGGATTAAAGAAGGCCAAACCCATTGAAGTAGATTGCCCGCCGGCTGACTTAAATCGTCCACATGAAGCGTCAAATGTTAAACCCATAATAGAGAATAAGCAAAAGTATAAAGAGAGATGTCTCACCAGATGTAATTGCATGACACTGCTCGAGGTTTCTAAAGGTGGGGGTTGTGATAAGTGGGTTGTTACAAGATTTGTACGTGAATATAGTCATTGTCTAGAATCACCTAATAAATCCCATTGTTTACGATCACATAGGAATGTGCCGAATTGTCAAGTAGATATTGCGAAAGGATTAAATCAAGTTGGGATCGGTGTAGTGAAGGCGTTAGACTTTATGGCTTGTGAGGCAAATGGGTTAGAAAATTTGGGATTTTCATAGTTAGATCTTAGAAATGCTTACAGAAGGTGACGTCAATCCGAGTTTAACAGTGGGGGCAGATGCTTTATTACAATACTTTTAGAGTCAATCAAAAGTTGATCCTCAATTTAGTTTCGACCTATAAGTGGATGGGGAAGGACATCTAACGTCATTTTTTTAGGTTAATGGTGCAGCCAAAATTGATTATGGGGCATTTGGTGATGTTGTGTGTTTTAACATGACTTATAAGATAAATGAATATAATATGCCATTTGGACCATTTGTTGGCGTTAACCATCATAAGCAATAATATTATTTGGGACGGGACTACTTTTTGGCGAGACCACAGCTGATTTTAAATGGTTATTCAAAGCATGGCTTGATATGATGGGAGGGTAGCTCCTAAAGTAATAGTGACTGACCAAGATGCTACTATCCCAGCAACTATAAGAGATGTATTCCTTCAAACCCATCATGCTATTTGCATATGGTACTTGAATAAAAAAAAATAATGAAAAGATGAGTATTATGATCCATAATAATCCAACTTTTCACAAGACTTGGTCTAATTGCGTATACAAAAGTGAGACATCAGATGAATTTAAAAAGGTATGGGCTGATATGATTAGTACTTATGGCTTGCATGATCACTCATGGCTGTAGCAACTGTATAATATCAGAAATGCGTGGGTGCCTGCTTATGTTAGAGGTCATTTTTTATCTGGCATGACAACTATAGGGAGATCTGAGAGCATGAATTCATTATTTGATAAATATATGCATCGCAACACAAATTTGTTGGAATTTGCTTGTGCATACGAATAGGCTGCTAAAAGAAGGCGTTGGACAGAAATAGATGCTGATTGTAAGACAACATATGACAAGTCAGTTATGAAAACACAGCACACTATTGAGCGTGACATGGCAAAAGTGTATAAAAATGAGATTTTTCTAGAATTCTAAAAAGAGGTTGAGCAATGCCAGTATTATTTTGCACAAATTAGCGTGTCAGACAGTCATATAGATCAATACGTTGTTCATAAATATTCAAGTGGTGATCCTGAAAGGGTTAGAAGAGTTGAATGGGACAATGAAAGCAGAGTGGCCACATGTTCATGCAAAAAGTAAGAGTTTTCAGGAATAGTGTGTACACATATTCTTGCAGTATTTCGTGTACAAGGGATCTTCAGTATGCCTGAAAAACTAATATTGAAAAGGTGGACCCAAAGACCTCAGAAAAAGATCATACACCAAGAATGTGTCACAACATGTAGTGTTGAAAATTAAAAGATTATATGACATCACAACTTGATGCAAGAATGTGGTAAAATCGTTCGTGATGGGATCAGCGATTTGGCTCTTTATGAAATTATTTTTGAAGGCTTGAAAAATATTCAAAAATCAATAAAAGAATATAAGAGAGAACATGTCTTGGATGCACATGATGATACTGAAGGAAGTGATGCCAACTTCAATAACGTAAGTGTGGGAGTTGTACATCAGCCTAATTTAATGTTACCTCAAATGATGATATGGCAACCCCACAAGCTAATGCCCAAATTGATGAGGTACATAGCCACAACTCCCAACCAAATGCAATACTGGATCCACATATCGTGAAAACAAAAGGTCGGGCTAGTAGGAGATTCAAGTCAACAATTGAGGTGGCTGGGAGAACTGGAGCTGGTAGATTGTGTCGCTGTTGCAAGAAAATTGTTATTGGGCATGATAGGAGAAATTATCCATTGATGAGAAGTTTCATTCCTGTGCCCGATTCATCCCATAGTAATCTTGATTAGAAAGGTACTTTATGCTTAACTTTTATTATATTAAAGTTTCATGCATATGTTTGGGCTGTTATGCTGATGATATACTAACGGAATCTTTATTGGCTTTCGTAGAATACTTCATATAACTTCTTCATCCGAGTGTACGGTTTCGCCATATTCTACAAGAGTTTCTTGTAAATGTGGTTTTGAAACACATATCTTAACATCTTATATGAATAAGAACTCAGGGAGGCAATTTCTTAGTTGTGCGGGTTATTCCGTGAGTGTTTTTATACTTCTCTTTAGTGTCTTGTATAAACATGCTGATGTAATTGACAATTATTTAATTGTCTTATTACAAGATGGCCCCAACAAACGTTCCTTTTTTCGATGGGTGGATCCCCCTCTGTCTGATAGAGAGCATCAGTTTAGAAGAGATCAAATGCATGAGATCAGGAGGCTGAATAATCAATTATATGTTATGCATGAAGAGAACCAACAGTCAAAATCAAAAGTTCAAGAAATGCAGCACACCAGAGAGGAGTTATCGCGATATGAGGCCAATTGCAAGGCGTTGGAGACAATGGTCAAGGCATGCAAGAGAAGACTGTGCATTTTGCATCCTATAGTGCTTATAGTTGTTATAGTGTAGCTTATATAAACAGTGAAGTACTTCTCTTGATGGCGTCTTTTGAGATAATGGTCTTCAACTTTAACTATTTGTAAAATTTGTTTTTGAAATGCAATTTAGATAGTTATTTATATGCATCTACTATGATTAGACTAGGAAAGGACTTTGTTGTGTTGTTGTAATTTAGGGCCATTGGAAGGCCATTGCACCTCTTTGTTCAGCTTGTCACCTTTGTTTTAAGAAGATTTGCATCCCGAACATGGAGGTTTGATTCGGGGCTTGAGCCAAACTTCTCTGTTCGTCGTGAACAGTTCATCCAAGTACGGATTTATAATCCCGGATATGGGATATTAATTCGGGACATAGATGAACAATTCCCACTGTATATGTCCAAAGTCCCATGACCATGTCCCACGACCCAAGTCCGGAGTCCCATGTCCATGTCCCACGACCCATGTCCATGTCTCACGTCCCATGTCTATGTCTGAAGTTCCATGACCCATGTCCCACGACCCATATCTATGTCCCATGTCCCATGTCAATGTCCCAAGTCCCACTGTGCATGTCCCATGTCTGTGTCTATGTTTGGAATTATAATCCTGCACATGGGATATAAATGCGGACATGGATGAACAGTTCCCGGACGTGGGCAGGTCCACTGTCGCACGTGGAACCATTCATACATGTCCTAATTTATAATCCCGGACTTGGACTCCTATCCTCAGAAGTGTCCAGCATGGCATAAAGTCAAACCTTTTAGACAGCTAACTATTTCCCGACTTACGAGTCACTATTTTCCACGTATTCCACTAATGAATTGTTCATA
>JAYJMB010087882.1:0-18665 GCA_036873735.1 Pouteria campechiana
ATATATGATGACATCAATCATAAAATAAATATAAATAAAAGAAATAATTTTTTTGAAAGAAATATAGGTAATAATATCAGAAAGTAGGTTATTTGTGAATAATTGAAAGTCATATATAACAAAGTCTTTTACCAATCTTTTGCCTCAAACCCAAACGTACCCTTGTGGCATCCAACAATGATGAATTTTTTCTTTGTATTATTCGCATGGTGGGAATGAAACGAGTACTGCCAAGAAATCCAAAAGTATTGAAAGGAGCATGCAAGAATACACGTACAGGCGCTGTAGGTAGGACCATTGCACCCGTACCAGACCAGCTCACTTTCAAGCATCATCCAAACTAAAATCCACAGCCACTGAGAGTAGTTGCTTGGACACATACAACATATCAGAAAGAAATTCAAGTTGGTAGCTTGAAATTAATGTATAATAATAGAGGTTCCATCTAAGACATATGCTCAAATGGGCAATGATTCAATGGCAGAACGTATTTATTCACCTTTAATTCGTGTGGTTTTTTCATGGGCATTTGTGGATTTGGCTTAGGGTCTTTCTTTCTTTCTTCTGGTTACAATCTGGCAATGCTTGATAGGGAGTTCTTTTTCTTGCTTTGCAGATTTTTCATCTTCCTCAACATTCTATTGATTTACATTCAATCCACCGATGAAAGTTTTACCAAAGCATGCAATTAAAGGTGCAACAACTGTGCCTTGGAATCTTGGACTGAAATTTGAAAGTTCTAAACCAAAAGTTGAGTCAATTTTCTAATCTCATGAGTTGCCTCGTCCATTCTGAAAACTATTTATTTGTATAGGCTTTTATAAGTGCAATTTGTCCATTTAACTATAGGTATCAACCATCTCAATGATTATGTGCTTTGAGTATATTTTGTAACTTCCTTTCTTCTTCTTCTTTTTTCTAATTCATTTCTTTTAGCTATTTGGTACTCGCTTGAGCCTTGTTTGTGTCATCCTAATCATCAGTTATACTTTTTTCAGCAAAGTCTTATTAACCATCGAATAAGAAGTTTCCTAAGATTGAATCCTGACCAAATATAATTAAACCAAAAGCTTGAGTTGCTCATGATCCCCCTCACAATCATACATCCCCAATATCAGTGTCATCGTATCTCTCTTTCTACCTTAGAATAACTTTTCTCATCTACTAATAATCTTCATTTAGCTTTTAATCTGGTTTCTATGCTATTTTTTTCGATAGTCAAATGAAAATTTGATGTCATTTGATAGGAAGAACTTAATCTATCATTTTAACCTATTCTTAGTCTGAGTTGAAACAATAATATTTTAAATGTTAATGAGATTTTTGATTAGGTTAGTTTTTAGTTTTGCTTGTTTTTAATCATTAACAAGCTGTGAAATGTTTTTTTCTTAGAAAAATATTTGGACAACCGTGGAACAGAGCCCAAATAGGAGTATTCAACTTGAAACGTCTAATGGTGGAAACCAATATTGCTTCATTGCTAAGGCATAGAAATAAATTTTCCTCGAGCATCCCAATTTTCTATTATTGGACATTTGATTCTCAAAATGAACCTGGGTCTACCTAGATAGATATAATGCATCTGTACTGCAAAAGAGCATATGTTATGAAAAAATAAAATAGAATAATGAATGTCGGACAAATTAGAGTGATGGTTGATATAAAATAAACGGGGTAGTAAATAGACAAGGTCAGATAACAAGTGAAAATATAAAATTAATAATGAAAAATATGAAGATAATAATTAATAAAAAAATAAAAGTATAATTATATTTTATTCGATTTGTCAGATGCAATAACTAAGGACCGTAAAACATGATATAAAAGTATAAAAGGAGTGTTTCAAGTATTCAAATCGGTGTTATCAGAATTAGACTGAATTGACCGATCAAAACAATTTGACTATGAACCAGTTAATTGACCGGTCTACTCTAGCTTGGTTCAATTTAATAGTAGATTTTTTTAAAATATAATATTATTAATAAAATAAAAAGATAAATTAAAATAGTAAAATGTTAAACAAAATATTTATATATTTAGATTAATACCTAGGGTTTAGATTTTTCAAAATTATGCTTTATTATTATTTTTTAAATAAAAAATAGTTCAATCGGTTGAACTAACCAATCCAACCAGTTGAACTGTGAACCAGATGCCATATCTATTCAACTACTAGAAGATTATGATAATATTAATTCAAACATGCCATTAGTGAATCATTATTTGTTTTTGAACAAATCTCCACAGATTCGGCGCATTATTAGTTATGATTTATTTAAATTGGGACCCATGACATGGAATGCTTAATTTTTATTACTTTTACGCCACACATGAACTTTTAAATCAACTTCTCCTTCAAAGTATCAATTTTCTCCCATGTATGCCAAAGCCCACCTCCCTTATTTCATTATTTATTCAAGAAGAGACAATTGACCCTCATCTTATGGATTTTCCTGCATGGTTCATGCACATTTAAAGGATGTGGGCCGTCATAAATGACCGGTCTCTGTGGAACATCTTGCCTATGGACAGGATGTATATTATTACTCATGTGAGTTGATGACCATCTGGTGATCCGAGCCGTTGAACGGCTAACCCTTCCCTGGATTAAGAAAACCCAGGTTGACCTATTTTGGCCCTTCGGGTTTTGGCCTTTTATTACAAGAATTCTGTAAACAGTCAAATTATTTTACAGTCCCTGCGATCAAAAGAGTCAAGAGGCCGCCAGCCACGACGACTATCAGGAATTCTCCAGGTGCTGTGGCCCACCAGATCAGCCGTCTGGGCTGGACTAGACTGTGAGCTTCAGGAGTATAAAGGTCTGTGCACATGCGGCTGGATATTGCATACATGTAAGGGATTAATGGCTGTTGGCCAATGGCCATGAATGTTTCTAGATGATTTTTTTGGGGGGATTTTAGCGAACGTTGATCACAAGGATTGGACGGTGTAGATTGTGGCGCATGTAGCTGCATCTGCTGGCATGAGATAGCAGCAGCGCTCAGTGGTTTTGTGAAGAAGACGAGGACAGCCGCGTGTCGAAGGAGACAAATAGTTGTTGGAAGATGGGAGCAGTTGACATTGGAGAAATGATTCTTGCAGAAAGTAACGTGCGACCAAACCACGGAAGAGAAAACGACCCAACTCATTTTATACTTGAGCTAGGTGTGATGATGGATATGATATGCAGGCGAAGATTGACGAAGCTAACAAAATCTAAACCACCAAGTTCGTGAACTGTTCAACTATTCAAGTTGTTAGGATGAATCAGGCTATTTGTAGACCGAGTATCAATATTTTTTGGTGGGGACGAGGAGAGAAGTCATCCGGAGCCTTGGATGGCTGCTTAATTTGATCAAGCAGACAGAATCTGCTTACTAGAAGATGTATATACATAGCAGCAGCTTGTGATCTTTTGACTACCACCAAAGTAATTTGCTGACCATCAATCAAACAGACACCTCCATCCCTGCTCTGCTTTTGGCGACAATACATGAGAATAAGCTCCCATCTCCCATCGTTTGGCAACCTACGTTTAGGACTTACTTTGATTTGACTTATTTTTTAAGCTTAGAATTTATTTGATTAAAATAAGCAGTCGCCTAAAATAAGTTACATTTCAGGGAGCTTCGAAAAGGCAGTTGGATGTGTTTTTTTCATTAAATTTTTTATCTTTTTAAACCAGTCCTACAAATATTGCATGATTTTGAAAATACTTGTACCCTTGAAAAGATAGTACTTGTATCAGTGATTTTGAACTAAGCTCGGAATTATAAGCACTTCCCAAGTATTTAGCAAAGGCTTACGAACACAATTCAGTCTTTTCTCCGTTATTTCAATATTTAAGCTTCAATTGCATCAAATACAAATTAACAAATTTAAGCTATTACTAGAGTTGTATCAGATAATGTCTGCTAATTTGACTTGGATGGTCACAAGCGTGCGCGTTGCAATTGCCTTTGATCCGAACCTACAAATGAAATGGCCGCAATCAAAGCGTCCAAGGCAGTATCCCTTTTTTAAAGTTTTAAGAAATTTTCTTTCTCGAATTCTCGCCAGCAAGTGATTTAGTTTTCATTGTCAGTTAGGTATAAACACAACACCACCACCCCTTTTAAGACCTGAGTCACATGTTGGTAGCCAGCATTAGACGCATTAATATTTTATCTATCCTCATCTAGCAATTCATCTACCTCAAATCAGCATCCTATGATCATTATTTTTGTTTCCCCAGCCAATGTAAATCCAACCCCATAAAGCATTATATCACTGATAGCCTTCATGCTCTCTACCTTCTCGCAATCAATGCCTGTATCATCTTGTGGATTATGATTCCTCTCCACTGACTGGAATCTTGACAAGTCCATATTGACTATGCATGCAAAGGCCACAAGAAATGAACCACTCGCGACAATTTTCTAATTTGCTGCTTTAGATCTATCTTCTCTGGTTTCGATCTATCATCATAAACAACAACATCGACTTTCTTACCATCATCTACTTCCACATTTCAGCTTCCCTAATTGGGACAGCTAAATGAATGCTGCTCTGAAAACCTTCTTCCACAGCGGACCATGTCCTCACTTAATCCATAAATCATCAAATCCTTTTCTTTTATATCCATCCATTAAGCAGTACGATTTTAGGATTTATTTAACCTTCACTTGAAGTATAAGAATTTTCATTACAGGTGCTCCATTTTTTGGCCTTCATAACTTTCTTCTCATACCCCTCCCTCAAAAATGTATTATCTACTAAAAGGAATGTGTCTAATTGTTTGAAGTAATGATGACAAGATATGAACATGTCGCATTCTACCACATCATATCCGTGTAGAAACTGATATTTAAATGAAACAATGCGTCTTAACTAAGGTTCAATCAGGAATTATCAACATGATTCATTTAAAAGACGGCACCCACTGAAAATCTTGCTTAGGACCTTTACCTCACTATTTTATGGCCTTCGATTGAAACCAGAACTCACTCATAAATGCAGCAGTTGTTAGTCTCAGCCACTTTGCTAACCAAAAGATCCAATATTACTCTCATTCTAGAAATTCCGTAGAGTGCATTGATTCTAATTTATCCCTCCTCTTGCCTTCATCTTTAACCCAAGCAGTCCTAGCAACAGGTGAGATTCTCATGCTCCATTGCACAGGAATCACATTATTAATTGATTCCCCTTATGTTATAACATATTCCTGTAGTGCAATCACCAGGGTTCCACCGCATTCAATCAATTTCTAATCCTATCCTTCCTTTCGTTTGCTACATCTTCATTTCAACATCTTTGTTTAACAAGGCATCAAATTTGCAGGAACGTTGTTCCTTGAATTCACAGAATCTTTTCCTATAAAGCATGTCTACTCTCATAAAAACTCCATAAAAGCCACCCTTCAGTTCAGTATGCGGTGACAACAAAACGTTAAACATGCACATCCAAGACACGAGACATTTCCAACATCATTACGCATCTACAGGGATGTTAAAACCAGCAATTTCAAAGGTGAAAACATGTGCCCATCTATAACAACCCATCCTAGCATGGCTTGCACTAACATTCCCAAGTCCAGGTTATAGAGGTGTCAAGGATTTAAACTGCCATGACTTGACCACAAAATTGGCGTAAATTCCCTTCTGTCAAGGTTTTCAATTGGTAACTGAAAACATCAAAGCAACAGCAGTCACCTATCAATGAAATCTTGAAAAGCCATTACAGTCCTATTCTTTCCTAGAAGTTGGACTCTTTATTCATCAAATCCATCTTAAAATCTCACTTCTTATATGTGAAAGGAAGTAAATCATGGTCAACTTTGCCACAGATTTTACTGAGTGGAGAATTCTTGCCAAGAACACAGAGAAGCCACAAAATCACTGAAAGCCATCAATATCTAAGACACTAATGCCACATCAAGTATAATGGCCAGCATGTAACTATTTGTTAAAACCATATGAACCATTCTAACATCTCAAAGTCAAATGATTTACTATACAAGACCTGTTATGGATTTGAGGGGTTTCCTCCTAAAAGCATTCAAGAAAAATCCATTAGAAATTGATGAAAATGAAATGCATGCTCTCCTCAATGTCAGCATCATTGCCATATTCATAGCTAAGATCCCCACCTCTAATTCCATCAAAGTAATGTAATTACAGAATCATAACGCTCAAAACAAACTGAATGTTGAGACACCCCATTAGAAAAATCGGAAAAAAATACCAAAGCATGAAACAGTGTCAATGGTAACACTGAAGATTGATTCAAAAAGAAATACCCTTTAATTTAGTAAGTAAACAATCAAACAACCCTGAGCCTGCTAATCACCATACTGCCCAACTTGAAGGCTGGCTATGCTAAGAAAACAAAACTTGAAAAGCTTTTAATGGTGAGAATTCCATAGACAATAAAATGTTGAAAGGCTTTTAATGATGAGAATATTCCACTTGCATTTTTTTAACAAGTGTCAATTTCAATTATGGTGAAAATACTGACAGCAGGCTACATGCATCACAGTGCTCTATCATGACTGCTGTCAAAATGGTAAAATAAAACCAATTCTCAGAATTGTAAAATTACTTCCACACATGCCAAAATGGATTAAGTGTCACTGAATGCAACATCCAAAATGATAAACGGATCCTCATGTATATTCTCCAGGGTCCTAACATCAGCACAGTTGGTTATCACTTATCAGTTATTCTATCCCTTGCTTTAAATGCAGATGACACCTAAATGAAGAGACAGAATCACAGTTTATTAACAAGGTGAATATTAGAGGGGACATGCACATCATGCATCATGGATGTGAATGCAAACTCAATTTGATTGAGAAGAGATAGCATAACATGTATCTCAGTGCTTCCAATTGAGGGTATCAAGCATCTCAGAACAACTGCATTTAAAGACACATGTATTTGCTGAAAAAAATACACTAAATCATGGGATTTATTAATATTGAATCTGTTACATAGGAATCTATATATCTTGCATACTCAATATATACAGTTAGATGTTTCTGTATTTAATGTTTTTCCTATTTTATTTTTTTAAATAATAGATCTTTGACCTTTATGAAATGGGTTAAAATTTGCAGTTCAATAAGGGTTCCACAGGGAAACTAGTTTATGTACTTACATGCACTTTCTGTAATTTGCTTAATGTAACAAAATTTTGCATTGGATCCAGGCTCCTTTCAGAAGGTGGATGAACTTCTGCAATATCTTTCATGCACATGTACGCATATACATCCAACAGTCCTGTTTCCCCAACCATTTTTTTGTACATTACTTTTTCCAACCGAACTTTATAAACCTAAGTTTCAGATTGTGCATATAAGCATGTGTGATCTTTACATCTAAATCTTCATTTTTCCATGGGTGCATCCATGGGAATGAAATGTGCAGTTTCATTATTGCACACCGGGAGAAAAAGAAAAAAATAGACTGCATCTCCATGGAAACATTTAGAATTTACTGGGTGCACTATACACAACTGATTCAACTGCCAAATCTCCATTTCTGTTAGAGGAGAAAGCATTGACATTTATTGAAGGTCCAATTTCTCTAATTCTTTCTTTCTTTTCTTTCGTTCCGTCTTGGCTTTTTTCTTTTTTTAAGGATAATCCAAGCCCAATTTCACAGGCCTGTAACTCTGATCAGTATTTAGAGACAAAAATGTAAATTCTCAGAACAAAAATTAGATTTTGATTGTATCCACAGTATTAAAACATTAATAATAAGAGCCTTTTAATAGTGTGCACATCCACACCCTTAGAACAGGGAATGATCAACCTCATAATAAAATGAAATAGAAAAACACTTGCAGAGTTCAGAAGCAAAAGCAGTCAATCTAAAATGAAATAAAACAGAAGAATACTTGAAAGTTTCTATTGCCAAAGCCAAACAACTATTTCATTAAACAAGTTACATTTACAGGTAATAATTAGCGGAAGTTGCTGTGCCTCAAATTCATAACGGTTGCTAGTGTAAGTGTGAATCAAAATCATCCTACGAGCTCGTTTCCTGCTAAAGGTGAAACTTTTGTTGGAAAAATCTATCTCAAGGTTGGTATATAGTGCTCTACATTTTCATTTGCTTCACAGGATGAACCATGATCAAAGAATCTCCTAGACTTACAAGGTTGTCATTATCCATGACCACAGAAATATGAGAAGAAATTAGATAAGTGACACTTTCATTTTTCTTAACATTCTATTTGCAAACCAACAATTTGAGGAAACTTTCTTCTACACTTGAGATATTGTCATGGTCCTTGGATGGGTTATCAGTAAAAAGGTTTGGACAGCAGGGCCATTGGACCTACAAGTACACAGTGACAAGCCAAGGAGTCTTTGCATAATCACATTCTCACTAGATCAAAATCCATCTTGCTTGAAAATTCCTATAGCTATAATTCATCAAAACAAAATAATTAACTTAATTGTAAGTTCTTTCTGGTGGCCACATGAGGATTAGGAAAGACAAGGAGATGAGAGGCTCGATAAAGCCAAAGAGAAGAAAAATCATGAAAAATGGTGACTGCAGTGATCCACAAAAAAGCCAAAGAAATCCAATTACAGTCATGAAAACTTTCAGATCCAAGGAACCCAGAGGAACTGAAATATACTTAAGCTGTCAGAAAATAAAAGGTACAAATGTGCCAGTGAACCAATTTTAGATATATTAAAAAGCCACGAATTAATTAAACAAAATAGTTAAAAGTACGGCATTTAACAAGCATATCATGAATATTAGAAGCAAGAACTCCACAGCAAATACCATCACGAGATGCATATTTATTCAGGATAAGCCAAAAGCAAAACAAAAGCCAGAGGCATAACTAGAGAGAAAAGGGAACTTTGAAAGTTAATGAAGGTTCCTTCTACACAAAAAAGAATAACTGAATTTACAATTGCTTGGGTTGCCAATGTATATGAGACAAATGGCAGAAACATGACTCATAAATATAGAACAGAGAAGGATGCCCTCTACATGCAGTATCAATTACCTGCTTATACAACTCGTGTTGGATCAAAACTTGAACCACCACCAATGTATTAAGTAATCTTATTCATACTCAAAGTGCACATCAACATGCGTATACTTTCTCATAAGCCGAACAATGGATGAAGTAAAATATGCCAATGTGTTGCATTCTTCACGACTTTTTGCTTCAGAAATAACCCCATGGATGACCAACCTCCTAAGATTGGGGCATCTCTCTAGTAGTGCAGCAACCCAATGTGCGAAAAGCTCACTGATTACTGTCCACCCCAGCTCCAGCACCACCACATTTGTCAAACATGTCGTCCCATAATGAAGCAACCCGTCTCTCAAATCATAACTCAACGAGAGATGGCTCAGCAGAGGGAAGTAAACCGCAATAGTTTCTAAATCCACAACCTCATCCTCATCATCAAATACCACACCCCACAACCGAAGCCTCCTCAGTTTAGATGATTTTGCTATCATGTGGTAAAACTTGGGCCACATGATTGTAAAGTTGCTGACATCTACCGATTCCAAATGCTCAGTAATCTCCCCAATATCAAGGTGAATAACACTAACATCATCAATCTTGAGATGTTTCAAAGTTCCTTTGCCAATGAGCTCAAAAAGCTCAAGAGTTGAATCTTTTAAATGCAGTCTTTCAAGACTATCTGCTTCCAAAATAAATTTATCTAAGCTAATCCCTTCGACATAAATGCTCTTCAGGGTAGGACTACTCAGTTCCATTGTTGCCTGTGAATCTGACATGGCAATCTCAGGACTGACAAGAGCCAAGGTCTCAATTTTGGGGCAGGCAGTTAAAAGTAGGCTCAGATCCAAGGCTGAAATGCTGACGTAACTAAGGGAAATTGATTTCAAGCATGGAAACCTCTGGTAACTAGGCTCAACACCAGTTATTGAGTTGTGAGCCAAGAACAAAACTTCCAGCTTCTGCCTGCCACATTTCTCCAAAATGTTAACATTTGGAGTGGTGCGGACATTATATACCAGGTAGCGCAAAGTCTCACGAGTATACATGAGCCAAGCAATCACAGGGGCAGCTGAGAACTCATCAACATCATCCATGAGAATTGACAGATATTGCAAACCAGTAGTTTGAAATATTGTCTGAGTGATCAGAATTTCCAACCGCCTGTTGGTGAGATCACGATAAACAGGCCAATCATTTGAATTGAAAGAGAGGGTGTGGAGGTGCTTCAGGCAGGCTTCTCGCCATTTCCTGCAAGTTGCAGAGGCAATCACAACATCTCGGGCAGCCGCAAGCCTTGATAATATGATTCCAATCACTTCAACAGGAAGATGCTCCATATCCAATAGACTATGGCCAAATAAAGTCAAACGGGAGTTCAGTCTTCAAGGTCTAATCAGAGGAAATGAACATTAAATGCCACTGGTACATTCCAGAGGCACAGATGCTCCTCCCAAAGTATTTCCAAATGAATGTCATGACTACAAAGTTGAACTTGGATGTGTCATCCAACACCTGGGTTTTTCAGAAGAAAACACGGGGCAAGAGCTTGTCAGGTTTCTAGAACTTTGAGGTCAAAATGTTTAAGAAGATTGCTTGAAAACAATTCCTAGGATTTCCAGAAAGAATTCAAGCAGTAAACGTTTCTCAGTTCCTTGATTAACCAATCAACAAGGAAACAACAATTCACTTCCAATCAATCCCTCACAAAGGTCTTCAAACAAGATGAAAATTAATAATATAGAAGCAGACACAAAGTAAGTGTTAAATCCATATAACTCCATTGCTAATGAGCTCAGATGATTGTGAGGTAAACATATACATCTTATAGAAAATAAAAAATATAATGATAGAAAAGTCGGTGTCTTCAGACTATGAAAACCAAAGTACAAGACATCAAGGAATTCTTCAGTGCATAAACCAAGCACGATTTGTCAATTTTCATCCCATCAATTTCATCTTCTTCTCATTTTTTTTTTTTTTCAAAACAGTTATCACATGAATTCGGCCCATACGAAAACAAATACTTTGGGTTCATGCAAATAGGAAAGTAAAAGAATGTTGAAGCCCACCATCAATGTTTTGTACGATACTACGAGTTCACCAAGTCCATGAAATTCTATTCCTATGTAAATTAAATATACTCCACATGAATTCTAGCAAACCCGAATAGAAACCTCAAACAAACATGAAATCCGGCGTCTAGGTTTTCAGAATCACAAAACACATAGCTTTAGTCAGCAAATCCATGTACCCCTTAAACCCCTTAAACCCAACGATTGAAGCAATAGAGAACGAAGACAATAAAAAATAAAAAAAAAGAAAAAAGAAGAGGAAAGACTCCAAACACTCGTAGAAAATCTAATGTAATCAAGATCTCCCATACGTTCAAACACCAAAAGCAAGCACCTCCACATTTTTAAAAGATTGTAAAACCCGTTCCTCATAAATGAAAGACACAAAAACTAAACAGACCGGGAAAGAAACAAAAATTCGCACACAAAAGTCACCAAATTTCAAATCTATGACGTTCGGCGTCGTCAGAAAACAAAAGAGTACCATTTCTTTCCATCCGAAATCAAGTTCCCCAAAGAAGTAGATAACGAGGAAAGAAAGGAAAATAGTCCAAAAAAATCCAACAGAATTGGAATCTGACAGCTGTAAACACATACCTTATTGATAAAATCTGACACTAAAATACAAAAGGCAATGAATCAATCAATAAATGGAATGTAATTGATTCGCGAACCCTAGCGACAAAATGAAATCATCCCATATTTTCCTTGAAAGATGAGGGGAAAAAACGAGAATGCTTGGAGCCGTACCTGTTAGATAGCGACGGAGACAGAGAGATAAAACTGGCGATGGGAAGAAGAAATTCTTGGGATGGTTGTGAAGAAAAGGGGTAAAACAGTAATTTCGCCGCCCTTTTCTTCTTTATTTATTTATTTCTCTCTTTCAATTAGCACATATTCGGAGGAGAAAAGGTCAAGGGATGGCCGCCAAGGTGGGTGCTTTTTTCCATCGCGACGGACGTGCTGCTGTACATTGCAGGCCTTTGAGCTTGCTTGGTATGATCACAACCGTCAATAATCATATATTATTTTATGATTTAAATTGAATGTTATTTTTCAAATTATGTTAATTTGAAATATTTTTATTTTTAAAAAAAAATTTCGATGGCTAGATTTCCATATAGAAAATTAAAGTTGATAGTTTTTTAATATAACCTAATTGTTATAAAAGAAAAAACATTTATTTCTGGAACGTGGCAGCCAGCTGCAGTCCTCAAGACTTCTGTCCTTCGCGATGGATGCACCACGTCCTCTGGTAAAGAAATGCTCTGCCCAGTAATCCCCGCGCGTGAGATCGAGGATATCATTCCCCTCGCACGTGCCGATTTATAATGTATTGAACAAATATTTAGACAAAGGTTTCTAAATATTGAATAAACTCCCAAGAAACTGGGGCTATCTCACTCGTGCTTGGAGGGGATATTAGGTTGTAACTGCGGTGTCGTAAGAGCTGATTGGTCGCACGTGTGAGAGATCCGATCCGTTCATCTCAGCCGTTTTGTTGTTAACACATTTCGAAACTATTTCAGAAAAATTCTATTCTTGTCTATTTCTGTGTCTACAGGAAGAAGAAACACAGGGTCGAAGGAAAAAAAAAAATAAATCAACGGTCCGTTTTCGTACGTGCGACCATCTAAATGACTGCATGCAAGATTATGTATTTCGAATATTAAATGGACGCGATAATTCACACGTGCGATGTGTGAGTAATTTGCATGTTTGGAGCCGAGTCCCATTTTCCTGGATAGACAAGAAGAGAAAGAAGAGGTAGATCTTGTTGCATCGTGGCTGAGAAAACAGAGAAAGAATGAAACAATTGCTGCTTTTAAACGGCAACCACGCGAAGCATTTGTTGACATCGTGGGCGGAGCCACAGGGAGAGTTGGAGACAGCGAAAGTTCTAATAATACTTTTTTTAGTTTCGACGATTCGAGATTTTGGGAGTAGAACAACGACAATAATAGGCAAGAAAAGGCGCAAGTTATTTGGTTTTTTGCTTTTTTATTCCTCTATTGAATTTTTATCCTCATTTTCTCCTATTATTTAATTTAAAAAATATAAGATCAAGTTTTTGTTCCTTTTTTTTTCAATTTAGAGAACTCTAAAGTATATATTTGCTACTCAATTCTTTCGCTATTCAATTTAAGGAATTTTAGATAATCTAAGATTTTTCGTTTTTTCCTGTTATTCGATTTAAAAGCTAGAAACTGTATATATTCCGTTTAACTTCCCTATTATTGAATTTAAAAACCTAATGTTGTTCTCGTTGACAACAAGTTGATCACAAAATGCTTCCAAAATATAAAAATAGGATACTTGCAAAATTTAGATCTTTACCTTAAAGTGATTGAAATGCAAGTATAGCTATTGCGAATTTTGTTTTAACTATTCAAGATTTATTTATTAACTAATAGATTTATTTTGCAATGGTGCTTTACAACAACCCTTTTCACTTCTTTTAAAAGAATCAATGTTAAAATAAGGTTTAACAAAAAATACTTTTAAATATTTAATATTTTAAAATATAATCTTAAGATATAAATTTGTTCCCAAAATAAAAGTTCTAGCTCCACAAGTGGCTAATATAACTACGATTGTCAGGATATTCAACCAGCACTATCAAATTGTAGCAAATTGGGTGAAATCAAAATCACAATATAATTAAAAACATGTGCATGATGAACAGCTCGAGTAAGCCGTATGATCTCACGCTGGCTAGAAATTTGTCAGTGGTGTCCTTCGGCTATTGTTAAATCACTATTTTTTAAACGATTTTGCCATTTTTAACACCTCATGAGAGAGAAGTTTTATTTCACTTGAATGATACATTAGAATAAGACGTAGCAATTGGCAACAAAACATGACTCATCAAAGATAGCTCCGATTTTATTCATCGATAGAAAAAATTTCGCAACCCAAATTCTTGTTAATTTATTATACAGGGACATTATTCATAATACAAGTATACAACACAACTCATAATAATCTTTTTAAGAACCTTTTTCCCTTTTCAAAAACACTTTCCTTCTACTAATGCAATAATATTTTCAGATATTTCAAATTTAATTCAATATTCGTACTCCTATGTTCTGCATTTATACTTAAAAAATAAATATATTTGAATTATATTCGTAATTTCCATATTTATGATCGCTGTAATTTTATAAATTAGACTCAATAAGTTTGCCTAAGTGAAAATTACACTCTTATTTACTTAACTACAAACTAAATCCTATTGAGTTTTTCATCTGTACATTTCAAACCCTGACCCTGACAGTCAATCTTCATCCGTCGAAATGGTTTGCAAATCTAGTTTGCAAATACACAAACAAAAGAATCTAATTTACAGATAAGAAATTTAGATTCTTCGAGAGTCCGATCTACAAAAACCTGAGCCAAGGCCTAAACATGAGATTACTGTCTCGAAGGCTCCAATAGGCTCTGGATTGGCCACCAAGCATAACCATAAGCTTCTGATTTTGGCCAACCCACCCACCATGTTGGCTTTAACTAGGCATATTTTCTGTCATCATCTAGGGATACTTTCTGTAAGTTGTTCATCAACTGGCACGGCCAGGATTGTCCAACTGTCACCACCACTTCATTGACTCTTTTTTTAAGTACCAAATTGGAAGACCAACAACACTCCTGCATTATTGCATGATAAAAGAAAACCTGGATATATCGAAGAACAAAACTACATATATATTGCGCATGAAAATAAAGACTCATTAAAATAATTCTGGGAAAGAAAACAAAGATTTATCTTGTCCATAAGAGATGTGTTTCAATATGGATTTCAATGAACAAGGGCATAATTACAATAACAATGTACTTGTCAGCCTTCCTCGGTTCGAAACAATAGCAGTAAAAATGCAACAATAGCATGGCTTCTATTTTGACGTGTCAGATACCAAAATCGAAGTGCCAGAGAGTGCATACATCCTTACCAAAGAGAGAGCAATTTCAGAAAATTATCTGATAAGGTTTGGCCTTGGGTCTTGTTAATTTTGCGAAATACAGCAGTTGAAGAAGACAGTGGTTGTGCTGCTTTCTGGCCAGTAAACGAGATAGTTCTTTTGAGAACTCAATTAAAGTATCACCTTTCCTTTTTATCTCTCAACTGCTTCTTGGCTTAGAATTAGCAGCTCCGGCAGGACTTGTCATAAAGGATTCCCCACAGCCACACTGACCTTTGGCATTTGGATTGATAAATATGAACTCAGACCTGCTCAATGCAACAGCAATGAGCATGTTAAGATGGGGAGAGCAGAAAGTGCAAGAAGAATTATGCTAGGTTCAAATGAGGGATTGAAGACATGCTAAAATGTACCATGCACTGCAAGATGCATTTAGTAACTAGAAAGATTGTATCCTGGGCTGAAAACCATCCAAGCCCGCTCATCAAGTGGGTCACATCCAGCAATTATTGTTTTTGTAATTCACCTCATTTGAAGGGCTACTGATAAGTTGACCAGCTTGGTCCCCAAGGCACAACCCACAGGCATGTTGATTCTGACATGTTCATCAATCACCCTCCAAACTTCGACAGATTGGCAGGTGCAGATGTTCACCATAGTTGTTTAAGGCTTAAGGTGTACCAAGGCGCAAAGGGCTCATGGGGCGGCCTAAGCGCAAGGTGTACCGGCAAGGCACACGCCTAAGTGAAGCAAGATGCATATTATATTAAATCAAATAAATTTATTTGTATATGTAATTTATATAAATAAAAATATTAGATTACTCAAATATTAAATATAATCCTATGGAGGGCACCAACTTTGGTTAAACTCAGAAAAAAGAAAAAATCAGAGAATGTAGATTCTTAATTGAATGTTAAAAGTTTTTTCTTTTAATATATTTTTAGGAAAGTTCAATTAGGCACACCAAGAGCACCTCAAAGCACAAGAGGTGAGCCTGAGTGAGCCTTGAACCTAGGCACACGCCTAGGTGTGCCTTTAACAACTATGATGTGCACTACTTTAATCACATCATTTGTCAACCACTTCTAGCATTTCCAGTAAGAACATGAGTAAAAGTAGGAACTTCACTATTATCTAAACCACAGAAAGAGGCCAGCAAAGTACCATTCTTGCTGAGTCCTTTATGCATTTATTTATTGTTTTTCTTTCCTCATTTTTGGTAGAATACTGATGCATATGCTGAAATGCTACTCAAATCACCAATCACCCTACTTTCATGCACCAATTACAATATGCATATGGTGAGTCATTCACAGCCCAGGTCACTGCTTTTGCCTACCCAAGATTGCATTTGCAGCCCAGGTCATAAATGGAGGCAATTTGTAAAGGGCCAAGGTTTGGGAACAAACCATATTTCTACAGTTATATATATATATATATTAGACACACACACACACACACACACATCTGCTGATAGAAATTCAACAAGTAAATTAAAGAGGTTGCCTACTTGAGTGTGTCATCTACAAAATCCATCTTGGTCCCAATGACATGCATGAGTGCTTTTGGATCAATCAACATCTTGACACCCTTGTCCTCCACTAATTCATCAAATTTCCCTTTCTCATCTGCAGAAACCAGAAGCAAAGTATAAGAATTAAATTTGTAATGAGTTATGTTTCATACTTCTAGTTAATTCAAGATGATACTGCAAAATTTAAAGAAGATGAACAGTTCATATTACTACAATTGATGGAATAGTAAAGTAAAGAAGAAATCCAATACAAAAGAATTGAAATTTCGTGCCTTTTGGGGGCTACTTTAGAAGTTGACAGATAGGGAATCAGAGTGGACAAAGTTCATGTTGTTTGGAGATCATTTGCCACCCAAGAACTAAGAAAGCAATTAAATGAAAGACAAATTGCTACAGAAGTTCACAACTCAACTAAACCGAAAAGATTAAACAAATAAAAATAAATAAAATAATTGTAGCTGAGTGCAAGTCCTGCATGAGTAGGTTTCTGTAAGGCAAAGGCTGGAGCCAGTCCTAACTGAAACGAGTAAAGAAAACTAGAAATCTCAAGCCTATTTGACTGATCCTATGGGACCTAAAATACAATCTGATGATGGTTTTCACATGAAAGGAATGCATCCAGGATTTGAGTTCAAAACTGCTCACTGCAAACGCACTGCAGGTTACACAAGAAGCATGTAACCTCAGGATTTGTCAACAGTTGCAATTTCAATATTATTGGTGATAATATCATTTTGGGAGGTGGATGATATATTATCATCAAATCAATCATGAACCATGACCGAGGATGGTCTAGATCATCAATTCAAATAATTTTGATCACTACAACTATCATGCACAACTTAATACTTTTCAAAAAATTAACCATCAGAGTTCAATTGACTTGTCCATCCAAAGTTCAAACATGGCCAAAGAGTTGATGCAAGCATAGATGCCATTGGAATGCAACCAAAGCATATTACAGTCGTGTCATGTCAAAAACGTAAAAAAATCCTAAAGATAACATTCAGCAAGGCAGTGGCAACTAGTTGAAGTCAATAATCATGCACTCTCTTAATTCTTAAGGATGAAAAAACTCAGAAGTGATCCCAAGCAACCACTATTCATAACAAGCTGCAAAGAATATAGTATGTATAAAATTAGATATTAATGGACTTAATTCACTTCTTCTATGGAGATTCATGAATTGGTGCAAAACTATCTCAACAACTTTTTGAAACTAGTTAGACTATCATGTGGGATGAGCATAAAATATTGAATTGAGAAGTTTAAGGTCCATCCAATAAGGATATTCTCCTAAATATGACAGCATTTTTGTCAGGGGATTATCACACTGATGTAGCAAAATCTCAAGGCTTTAACAATCCACACATAAACCAAAAGTAACGAAAATAGGGTTAATGATAAGGTGGACTGATTAGGGTTTCTGAGGAGGAAAGAATGTTGTTTCACGTGGTAAATGTTAGGGGTGGAGCTTGGGTTGAGTTCAACCTGAACCCTGAACCCAGCTATGTTTTGAAAAGTACAACCTATTATAATATAAATCTTTTTTTTATAAAACAAAAAAAAAATTTAACCCAATCATAAAATCAATTTAGCAATAAAGAAATAACATTTAAGTAGTTAAAATAAAAAAATCGCAACAAATACATATGCATAACAATCAGTTCAAGGTAAATAACAAATTTTACAATTGTCCTCTACAGGTTTCAATACTTTGGATCCTACGCTGATTACTGATTCTCCATTCAACAGAAATTTGTAACCAAAATCATAACCATGTCATTAATTTTCTCCCATCAATTCCATTTTCATCACAACAATCAGAAATAATTTAGGATTTCCCTAATTGTTTAGCCATATAAACACTACACTGTGATCAAGACACAGAGATCTCTCTCTCCCTTCCCCCCATTTTCCTTTCTCGCTTTTGCATCAGCATAAATTTCACGTTTCGAAACTACGGTTTTAAAATCGGATTTTCAATAATAGATAAAGGAAGAATCCACACAATTCACCCACGACAAGCGAATTAGAAACTGAAAAGGAATTTGGGAACAGAAATTAAGCCACAAAATCTGACATATCCCCAAAATCGTTGTTTGTAGCCATTAGATAGATAGATAGAGAGAGAGAGAGAGAGAGAGAGAGAGA
>JAYJMB010087883.1:0-18061 GCA_036873735.1 Pouteria campechiana
AAGTCTTTGGCCAACCATCAAGTTTTTGGCATCATCGCCAGGGACTGATTGTGAACCATCTATTTCTTGCTCATCAACTTCATACCTGAATTGGCTAATCTTCTTGATGGTTCCCACCCATAGGAGCTCCCTCTTCAATTTTTGCAGCCTTAGTATACTTTTATTAAGGGAATTTAAGATGTAGTGGGTTGCAAACCTCATTTATAGGCATTTCCTACAATTTCTCCCAATCAAAATGGGCTGAAATGCTCACTTAGAAGGCTTGGGATGCTTAGCGAAGGGAAACCCATGTTGAATAGGTGCTTGGACATTGGAAGGAGAAGGGTATATCTGATATTTATATTAATTTTTCATTGGTAGTCCATGCTCCCAGTTAATTCTATACACATGCATCTATCTTTGATTTTCAAAATCCTGTCTCGTCCTCATATTTGGCACATGTAAATTATTCATTTAATAAATCACATATCCAAATTAATTATCCATCCATTACATATAATCTTTGCATAATTGTATTATTTATTTCTCAATTAAAATTGATTTTAACTAAAATTTACCAAAAATTACCGGCAACTTGATTTTTCAGCTTTCCATATGCAATTTTTAATTTTTCTTCACCTATAAATCATTGATTATTATATTTCCTCATCATCCTCACATAAATATATATTTTTCATCCATTTTTGCTATTTTTCTATAACAAATTTTAATATTTTCCTGAATTTACACCTTCATCCACCACTTTAAATTCATTTACTTTTTTGCTTAAATATTTTATTTAACACACTTTGATACATTCCCAACCTCATCATCATGTTTATATTAATAATCCACTCAATTCCATAAGTTTTCCATGACAAATTTCTCAAAAATTTAATTATACTCCAATATACTTCATGTAGAACTAGCAAAAATGAACAAAAAAAATTAAAACTAATATATCTAAAATTCTTAGGGCCTTATAGAATCTTAAATTAAGTATGTTAATAAAAGAGGCCTTGAAATGGTGATTTAAGTAAAAATCCCAAAATGGGGTCACATGGAATACTACATTGAAATGGGAGATGATTTCCAATATCCTAAATGTTTGAAATAGTCAATGACTAATGAGATATTTGATTTTGTATGAAATCAATTGTGTTCTATGTTGTGAATGTAGGATCCATTGGACGGTTGCAAGAGAGCCAGATGGTAGAATTAAAGGATAATTTGAGGAGGTATGAAATGACACTTTAATAAGGTAAGTAGTCTTCCCCTTTCTGATTGACTATATTGCTGGATGGGGATATGGAGTATCTTGTTGACTATGTGCATGGATGGGGATAGCGGACATCCCGTGCTTGTTTAAGATTGATGTTAATTAATTTTTGTGAATACATGAATATTAGGGATCACAAGTATTCCTTGAATTGAAATAATTGATGCTTGATTTATGTTATGGACATGTGATTGTTAAGGATAGAAAGCATCTCATGTCATTATGTTATTCTTGTCTATGAATGTTTGAATGTGAGGGATAAAGAATATCTCGTAATTGTATGTGTAAATTTTGGGAATTCTAAGTACCCCAAAGTTTGGTATAAGGATGAAATCAGTATGTGTACTAATCAAATGTGAAGCATTCCATGATTTATATTTGATAGACTAGTATGATATTATGCCTAAATGGCACAATTATGATATGATGTGCCTGCAGAGCACATTTCTAATATGAGATGCCTAGATGGGCATAGATGTGAAGTGAGGTGCCTGGATGGCATGATTATGGTCATGATTATATACACCTGAAGGGCGTAAAGTATTGAATTAGAAGGTGAGGATTTGGGCCTCATGGTATGATTACATTGATACATATTTATGCATATCCTAGTTTTGGAACATGTTGTTCCTAAATTATTATTGTTTTCTATTTGCCTACTTATTGAGTTTTCCAAACTCATGCCTTCTTATTCTATGCTTTTAGTTGACAGGACAGGTAAAGAATTTCAATTATGGGTTAGAATTGATGAGCAGGAACTGAAAATAGTTTCTTGTGGTAGGATGAATTGAGGTTGTAATCCCTTTGTGGTAGGATGAATTGGGGTTGTAATCCCATTGTGTTTGTATAATTGAAATTTCATAATATATTATATCCTATAACATTTGTAACTTCAAATGATGTATACTGAAAAGTATGGGTGTGTCATAGTCATTTAATTATGATATTATGGATGGATTTGTATTAATTAGTGAGATGTATAGCTATCATGATTCAGTTTTGATCTTGGGCATACATCTATGGGTGTGTGTTTTATGAAGTTTAGCATTTCTTTATAACCATTAAAAATTTTAGTTTTATATATCAATGTATGCACAGATATGGATCTTGATATTTTTAGGGGAGACTCTATCGTATTTTAGGCAAAATATTTTCCTTAAAAATAGAAAAATTACAGGATAATGTAAAAATGCATGGGCCCCTAGGCGGGGCATTACACCAAATCTAACTAGAAACTCTTACAAATGTGTACAATAGAATGCCTCTCATCTAAGCTAATGGGTACACATAGTTAAAGCATAAATGCAAATCATAAAACAGTAAGCACTTTATAATGAATTCAAACTCCCTTGAATTAGTATTAATGTGGCCTTGAAGCTCTTTGATCTTGGTAACACCTTGGAGTGAAAACACTTGTGAGACTTGAATTGGTATCTTGTTATTTGATTCTTGTTTAGCTTATGAAACCCTCAAGCATCTTTTTTTTCTTCAATGAATTTTCTATTTATACATTTCGAAGAACCTTGGGATCTTTTGGAAGAAGGCAGTTTGAATATAGTCGTTGTAATGCCACTTAGATTTTCAAACATTTAAAATACCAACTTTTTACTATAGCAGTTTTATTGTAGCAATCACTATAGTACTCATGAAGACAGTGTCTGAAGTTAATGTCCAAAGTTAATTTCTGGATTAAACTATCTATGTCAAAAAATTATTGTAGCAATCATTATAGCATTTGGTCTGAAATCTTTGCCTGAAGTTAAGAGCTGTGTCCGAACTTAGTTCCGCAACGGCCAAAATCAGTCCAAGTTAGTCTGAACTTGGTTTTGTGTCTGAATTGGTTAGCCTAAAAATTACCGTAGTTGAAATTGTAACGGCTACTTTACTAGTTTGTGAAAACAACATCTTTTCTTCCCTTCTTTTCTTTCTTTGTTTTACAAGGTCTTAACAAAACATTATTAGTTAAATTCAAGTCACAAACAGATTTTGTAAATCATCAAAATCAAACCTTTGGATCAATAATGTTTAGCTCTATTTTGACAAGTTTTACCATCTCTTGATCTCCCCCATCCATTGTGAATTAATCTTCATGTGAATTCATCCTCATCATCAAATTCCCATCAATTGGACACTAAATAGATTGGAAATTAACCCATCTTGCTATCCATGGCTAGATCTTGCAATCTAATCATCAAAACTTACAAATTCACTTCAACGTGCACTTGATTAAGGCTGTTTACTCCTTGATCAATGTTTGGCCCACTTGAAAATCATTAAATCATGCTAAATATTGCTGATTAGTACTAAACTTGCAGCTGGAACTTTAAAAAAACTTGCGCATAATCATTTTCAATTCAATGGCTTGCACACAAAACTTTGCCAGCACCACCCAGAGTTAGCCTGTTATCTACAACAGACAAAGCACATACACAAAGGATTGATCAATAGACAAATCTCCTGGAGAAATTTTGGCAGATAAGGAAAAGCTTGTGTATCAGTCAGTTCAACTCCACCTACGCCTTTCAAAGTTCATTTGCTAATTGCAACAAACAAAATCATTCTTATGGAAGTTCAACTGATAGGCAAACCTATGATGAATTCGTCTACAACTTATGGCAGACAAATGGAGACAGAGAGAGACCGTGACTTGTCAAAGGAAAATTGATTTATGTGACTAAGCATACAAATGGCATTTGCACTCGAGTCATCATTATGCAGACTTATATCAGTCACCATTACCGGCAATAAGTGGCACTGTAAGTTTTTCAAAGCTGTGACAAGTCAAACGAGAAACACTTTTTAACATAGCTCATCCTCCTCTCTGAATGGCAATGCAACAACCCAAGACAAATCAGAAAGTCATGCACTTCAACAGTAGAAAATTCAAACGGTCTTATTCATTCAATGCTGCTCTTGTCTCTATGTTGAACAGTTCCCATCTTCTCCAACGATCGACAATATGAAGAAGCTATTTAAGGAGAAAAGGTGGGACATTTTGGTGGTGGTAAAGGAATACTTTTCAGATGCACTTAAACTTATCTTTCCACCCATGGCCAAGAGCTTAAACCATCATCTATCCTTTATGAGCTTTAATTTGTAAATCTTTATGGCCATTGTTTTTACATTTTAGGAAGATCCTTCTGTGTTGTTAGATCTATAAAAGATTATATCTTCCCCTATGCTTCATTATAACACTTTGTAAAGTGTCAATTTTAGATACTACAGACAACGCATGGGCTTGGCATATCGGACAAATAGGCATTTTTAGAAGCCATGAATCAACATAGTCAGCATGGAAGCTATGTTTGCATGCTAGCAGCAATCGACACTTATCTCCCATCTTGAAGTTCAAGCAAATAGCACAATCCATCGGGCTACTCCCTTTATCTTGGGCCTTGAAATCGAAGTAGGGGAGCTTCTCTAGATCATCAAGGGACAAACTGTTATTGTTATCATTGGCCCCTCAGTCTCCTCTGCAACCATTGTTTAAACCTTTGCTGAAAGCCCTCCCAACAATACACAAATGAATCAAGACCAAAACACCAATCCCCACAAACAGTAGCACCATAGAGATTAGAATGCCCATTACCATAATCTGTTTAACAATGGTCAAGATTCTGTTATTCATCCCAATATGACAATGGCCACCACAAACCTATTTTTATAGTAGTTTGAGTAAACATTCTACTCTACTCTTCTAAGAACACTTTCCTCTTAGTGTCTTGGGTTCAACTATTTTCAATAGCAGAAATACAATAGTGCTCCCAGCACTCTTCTAGATTCTAGCTCTAGGGGGCATAAATACAGTGCTCTAAGCACTCTTCTAGATTTTAGTTCTAGGGGGTATAATCATAGTACTCCCAGCACTCTTCGAGATTCCCCATTGCACTTAGAAGTTTTTTACATTTGTTATGTTGTTAGCTTTCAAATACATTATTTAATCAAAATGTATTTTATCCTCATGTGATTTTAACATGTTATAGAGTAAGGATAATATACATCTCTATTTAAGTACATAATGTGAAAGCTTAATAGAGTATGGTGTTAAATATGATTCAACAAATTAATGCATTAAAGAATGATAACTAAGATTAAGTGAAGCATTAAGTAAAAGATATATGCTTACATAATTAAACATTTTTTTATCAAATCATAATTATGCATATGATTGTTAAGGATTTAAACAAACATTATTTTATGTTAATATAAGTTTTATTATCATTAAAATCATATATAATAATCCTGATAGGTATAGGTAGTGGAATAGGAGGACTGCCAATTAGATGGGGCAACTCGAGTGATTGGCTTTCCTAGGTTTCTTATATTGGGATGAATAACATAGCACTTTAGTCGACAGTTAAAGCTAAAATACTACATCTCCTAGGAAGCTTAGTTTAGAAGTTTTTATTAAGAGCTTTTACTTTACGAAACTAAAGACAAAACAGCCCCCTTTCCATTATACTATTGCATCTCTCTAACCATACATCGAAAAGTATATTTATATTATAATATAATATATCTAACATGTAATATAAAATATATAAATAAATATAAATTTTTATATATAATACAATATACTAAATAATAAATAAAAATATATATTTTTACAATGATACATAATATATAAAATATTTAAATAATATGATATATTATAAAACCAAGTATTATATATGATATTATTATGATATATAATATACAAAACATGTATTTTAAATACATCCTTTTTTGTTAGCAAATATCTTAATGCAACATGATCTAAATAAACAATTACCTTCGAACCAATCAAGTAAGAATGAAATTTTTCTAAAGTAAACACAATTTCAAGCAATTCTTTTTTAGTGGTGGAATAGTTCAATTATGCTTCATTTAGAGTCCTACTTGCATAATGAATTATATGAGGTAATTTGTCTACTCTTTGTTCTAAGACACCACCAATATCAAAGTCTGAATAATCAAGGCATTCCTTATCAAAATAAAGAGTTACATCCTTAGCCAGTAGGTACAGAGCGGTCTAGAAATTTTTGAGAAATACTTAATAAACCATTCGGGTTAAGGAGTAGTCGACTCTCGTTGAAAGATTTATGAGGGAGTGGGGTGGTGGCTGTTTTATCATCATCAATTAGGAAGTTCGCATGAGGCGACGCATGGCATCACGAATCGTCCGATAAAAGATGACTGCTCCTTCCTGCGATGTGTAATTGTAACAACTACAAAATTTGAACTCATCGTATTTATAGTTGTCATTGAAATTGAATGTAGTTGTTAGTTAATATGACATACATATTATAGTATATAAAGGTGTTAAATTCAACTATTCCATGTTTATAATGAGAATAATGTGCACTAACTTTCACTTTAGATAACTTGTTCTTACAATTGAGTAGATAGATATTTTTTTTATAATTTATCTAATGGGACCAAAGAAAAGATCTCATTGATGGTACAATCTAACTTTTCAAGTTGTGGTGCTTTGATTGATGATTAAGAGCATTAATAGATCAAAGTTTAGCAAGATTTTTGCCTAGGCACTTCCAGCTACATTCCATATCATGAAACTGCTACTCATCACAAGTCTTTTATGTAACAGCTTTGTGGAAGATTCATGCTCATTTGTATTCATTTCTCCCTTCACTAACTTTGCGTAAGTTCTACAAAGTGTGTCTATCTTTTTTCCTTTAGCTAGAATGAGATATCTTTTTTTAGTTTCCATTTACTACAACTAAAGTGATGATGATACTCATCATTATTTAACTATCCTACAAAGATCAAATTAAAACATAATTCTAGAACATGCTTGACATTTTTTAACAACAAGTTGCATCCTATATCTATTTCTAGCCAAACATCATCAATGCCATTATTCTTGCATTTACCATCATTATCCATCTTTACATAGCCAAGATTACCACTAGTAACTGTATGAAACAGAGAATTCAAAGCCTTGTTGTTATCTTCTTCTTCTATCCAACTTCAATGTTGTTATCTTCTTCTTCTATCCAGCTTCAATGTCATTATCTTCTTCTTCTGTCTAGCTTCAGAACTTCTGAGATAAGTATTCTAAACTTCTGAGCTGCTTCTTCCATCAATTATCATTGTGCATTTAATGTAGAGCTTCTGACATGTCTTCAAAACTTTAGAGGACTGATTTTGGTTGCGGATAGTCTCAACGATCATATTTTGCTTCTAATAAGTTTCTGAAGAGCCTCTAAAGCTTGAATCTTTGTTTCTAATGAGGTCTCTAGTATGCTTTAATTGATATCCCCAAACAACAACTGCTATCTAATGTGGAACAATGTTCATTTTATAAAAAAAAAACCTATTTATTGATAACCCAGAAAAAAGATATTATTATTTTTTTGGGAACTTTATTAGTAAAATAGAAAAAAATAGAAAAATAGAGAAAAATTAAAACATTTTAATGAAACTTTGTAATAAATTATGGTAAATATAAATACATAATTTGGGTAAAGAATTGGATTAAAAAAACCCACCATTACATAAATAATGAATGTACACATTTTTCTCATTGCATCATGTGAGAGCTCCAATTGAAAAAGTGAGTGATAAAAGAGATAAGTTTGCCAAAATTGATATATATTTAACTGATAAGTACATTGAACATATGCATTTCACTGCTATATATTTTTGATGTTCCTAAAATGTACATATAACAACTTTAGATTTAAGTTGAATTGAATTCATCATTTATGAACTAAATCATTCTAAAAATTTGAATTGATATGTAAACTAAGTAATACCTAATATAATTACAGCAGACATCAAATTCACTATCAAGTGAGGACTAGAACTTGAGTTGCAGGGACAAGTCTTGTGGTCAAGGGTTGTGGGCGAGTCTTGTACAGTGTACTTTATGGCATTGATTCTTGGATGATAAGATTGGGAAGCTTTGGTTTTCTTTAATTTGTTTGTGTTGCTTTGCTTCTAGTTTATTCTTTATTTCTTTCGAATTAGTTATTGCATTTTCTACACTTTTTATGTTAGGTTAGGCTGCTAAGGTGTTGGATCCTTAGGCCGGCCTCATGGTTCAGTACTATAAGGGGCAGTTGCCATTTCGTCATCATCAACTAGGAAGTTCACACGAGTTGACGCGTGGCATCGCGAGCTTGTGGTAGAGCCTTCATGGCCCATAACTTCACGCATGATCATTTGATTGTGGCATGCAAGCTGCCGTTGAAAAGATCACAATGAGCCCTACGGCAGGGGCAGTTGCCAAGGCAGCCAGGTTGCACTGGCGCTATAAGGAAATGCTCTCATTTCACTACATCTGCCTATAAGCAGCAACTATTCATTTCACTGCGTTTGCCTAAATGGAGCAATTGCTCAATTTGTCGCATTTTTCTAAACACAACAACTATTTATTTCACTGCATTTGCCTATAAGCAGCAATTGTTCATTTCGCTGTATCTATATATATGCAGCAATTACTCAATTCTTTGCATTTGCCTAGAGCAATAACTATTCATTTTGTTACATCTGCCTAAATGCAGTTAGTGCTCAAGTCAATGCATCTGCCTATATGTAGTAAGTTATTAATTTTCTATATTTGATATAATTAAGTAATTTTCATTCATATATGATAATTACAATTATGATTTCTCAAATAGCTAGCTTAGTTTAGAAGTTTTTATTAAGAGCTTTTACAGTTACAAAACTAAAGACAAAATAGCCCCCTTTCCATTATACTATTGCCTCTCTCTAACCAAACATTGGAAAGTATATTTATATTATAATATAACATATCTAACATGCAATATAAAATGTGTAAATAAATATAAATTTCTATATATAATATATATGCTACACAATAAATAAAAATATATATTTTTACAATGATACATAATATAATAAATATTTAAATAATATGATATATTATAAAATTGAGTATTATATATGATATTATTATGATATATAATATACAAAATATGTATTTTAAATACATGATACATACAAAAAATACTTACACAGCTGCTCACCAGAGTTGAAGGAGATGTTGATGCTGAAGGAGACATCAACGCTATAGAAGACACTGATGTTGAAGAATTGAGAAAAAAACAAATGGGCTTTGAAAAAATAGAGAAATAAGGCAGAATATGAGAAAATGAGGGATAATCAAACAAGTTCTAGCATGCTCATGTCAACCAAAATATATCACTAATTTCACAACATCATCAACTAATCCACACACACTTCACATGACATAACACAATGCGCTCAATGGAATTTCCATTAGTCATGAAAAAGAAAAGTCTTATAACAAGAATCATTAAATTGCAAGGTATCATCTATCCTTCTAAATCCTATGCAAAGGCATGGATTCCCTAGATGACTACAGCTGATACCATAGTCACTTGCCCATATCACGTATCTTACAACACCATAGGTAGTTGCCATAGGCAGCTATCATTTGGCTGCAGCGAAGGTGAAAGGTGCGGGTGGTATTTGAATATATCTAATTTAGAGAAGACCTAATAATCATAACTATGAGACACACAGTCTTAAGGAGCGTGTGTTAGGGAACTGTCCCTTACTTGCAGGTCTTAGGAAGGATGGGATGGAAGGGTAAGTAGGATGCATTCGCCTGCCATCTCCTCATGTGTAATGGTGTAGATCAAGGAACAGACTCCTGTGGAAGTGGTTGGATCATGTGGTTGTGCAACATTTGTCATAAGCAAAAAGAAACATACACTCCCAGTTCTCCGAAGACACACACAAAAAGATAAGTAGCTGGAAAATAATGAATACATTTTATTTCATTTCAGTACAAATAAAGCTACAAATAAAGATAAAAATAACTCACCTTGCATTATAAGGGTAGGAGAAGTTGTGTGCCAGATAGTGGACGAGGGGAGGTAGGAGGAGGAGAACTTTGTATCAGAGTGGGTGATATAAAGTTTCAAGGATGGAAAAGGGGAAGGAATTGATAATGAGGTGATTGGAGCCTTCTTTCCCCTCTCTTTTGATGAAGTTGGGTCCAGGGGCAAAAGTGGCTGAAATATAAATCATATTCTTGAGAGCTACATCTTCATAGCCTCCAAAACCTTGTTGAAAAGTACAACAATGATTTATCTTACTTAATTGTGCTTTTAAGTGGTATGGACTTTCTCACACAACTCACATGTCACCGTCTCTTCGGATGCACAAAAGATGTATTTTGGAGGCTCCAAAGTGGCGTGACAGCAGCAACTCGCATTGGGTTTGTAAGAATTGACTCTGAAGGAGTTCACTATCTTTGAAGGGCTTAACTTGCAACTCTGAAGGAACTAACTCCAAACTCTAAAATATTTCTCTATCTTCGAAGTACTTCACTTGGCTCCGAAGTACTTATTTTCTAACTATGATGAGTCATAATCACTGAAGAATATCTTGTTAACTCTGAAGGCTTTCGACGTTGTCTTTGAAGCACCTTGTCTTGACTCCAAAGCAACGTTGCTGACTCTGAAGTTATCACATTTGTATTTCAAAGGGGCTTTACTGACTTCAAAGGTCATTAGCTCGTTACTTCCGAAGTGCTTCAATTGACTTTGAAGGTTGTGAGCTTGTGACTCTGAAGTGCTTCTACTAAATCTGAAGATTGTCAGCTCATGACTCTAAAGTAATTTAATTAGTCTGAACTTATTTTTCTCTCCTCTATAGTGCTCCAGTGGCTTCAAAATGCTTTTGCTAACTTTGAAGCTTGTGACTTTATAACTCTAAAGGGATTTTCCTTTGTCTCTGAAATGCTTCATTGGCTCCCAAGGGATATTCTTTTTTTCTCTAAAGTACTTGAGCAACTCCAAAGTTGAACTTTTAAACCCGAAGTTGACTCTGAAGTTCCCTTAGTAACTCTAAACTTTTATTTTCTTCTTTTAAGTATATCTGTAATTTATATACTTAGTTTTCTTGAACATTTACTTAGTTTTTTCCTTTAACCATCATGAAGTCTATTCTCAAGATTAGTTTAGAAAATATTTCTGCAATATACTTGAGAATAAATTGTTAGTAACTTAATGTTTCACTCATGTCTTTACTCATCATCAAAACATGGTTGGTTAAGAATGTTCATCATCAAAATCAAGCTATATAATATTGTATGTTCAACATTCTTTCCATTGATAATGATAAAACACTGAGTGATGCACCTTTCCAAACTTATCTAATAATGAATTTAAAGTGGCTAAATGCATGTTTGATGTTCAATAAAACTCTATTAATTCAGTACAACTCCCCTTGAATGGTTGCACTACATTACATATATTTTACTACATTTTCTCCCCCTTTTTGTCATAATCAAAATGGTGGAAAGAAACAAAATGAATATTCATAGCCTATCATGACCAATATTTACAAATACAAAACATAGCCTGTCATGACTAAAATTTCAAGTAGAAAAATATGATCAAGATTACATACATAAAGGGTTCTTCATAGAAAGTATAAATTACAAGAGGGAAAAAAATCCTACATTAGAAAATGGCAATCAAATATATTTTAAAGAAAGAAAAGGAAGTGTAGAGGTATCAAAACTAGTGGAATGGTTTGGGTTTTCTCTTGCAGATTTTAGAAAAGAGTTCAGGCTTAGGTTGAGAGGTTGGTGGTTTAGGAAATGACTTGGATCTTTTAAGTTGAAGAGGTGGAATGAAAAATGGATCCTTTGAGATTGCAGATGAGGGTTCGTAAGTATAGGCAATGAATCCATAGTAAGTGACAAGGATGAAATCAATACACTCTCTAAAGGTTGGATTTAATAACTTAGGAAAGCATACAGGAGTCCATTTTAAGAGGGCTTCTATGTTGGCATTCATCCTTCTAGCTTATTCTTAATAAGTCATGGTGATGCAAGAAAGAGGAGCCTTTTTGTGTTCCTTTAGAGGTGAAATTTTTGGCTTCCTATTGGGTTTAGAAGAAGATGGCTGGGATGAAGGTGTAGAAGATGATTGTTTGGGTAGTAGGTTTGGTTTTGGAACTACAGGAGGGTTTTTTGTTTTAGCTTTAATAGAAGAGGGTGGAGTACGTTTAGGCAAGGAGGGTGGTTTAGAATAGCTTATCTTAATTGTTGGTCCCATAGGTTAGGCTAAAACCCAGAGGGAAGGGGTGAATTGGGTAATTAAAAATTATCTCTCAACCCCTTTAGGATTACTTTTCCCTCTTGCAATCAATCACTCGAACACAAATAAATAAGATACAATAATTTTTATAGTACTTTGAGTAAACACTCTACTACACTCTTCCAAGATTACTTTGCTCTTAGTGTCTTGGGTTCCACTATTACCAATAGTAGAAATACAATAGTGTCCCCCATACTCTTGTAGATTATAGCTCTAGGGGCCATAAACAAGTGTCCTCAATGCTCTTCTGGATTCCAGCTCTAGGCGGGCAAAAATACAATGCTCTCAGTACTCTTTTAGATTTCAGCACTGGGGGGGCATAAACAAACAGCTCTTGTCTACACTTAGACAGTCACAACTCTTCTTGAGTCTAGTCACAAATACTAGCTCAAGGAATAAGAAATGAATATTAGAAGTTTAAGCATAGGAATTTCTCAGTAAGCACAAGGGAAGTTTTTGAAAGTTGAATGCAAAAGTAAATGATCTTCCCAATGGTAATTGAGAGCCTTCAAGGAAAGTTGAGGAAGGTTTGCAAGGCTCTTGATTCTTGAAGAATTGTAGAAGGTAAATCTTAGATTAGTAAATGCTATCAAGAAGGTTTGAATAATTTTCTTAATTATTTTGTACCTCCTTCTACTCCAACAATGCTTCATTTATAGCTGCTTTGAATTCTAGTCGTTGGTGGTAGGTGAGCTCTATTAATCACAAAAGATAATTTGATTGGTGCATTTTGAATCTTTTGACTTTTGCTTATTCCCCGTATTTTGTAATGCCTGTAGCACTGACCTTGGAGATGATGATTTCATATTTCTCAATTGTTGGTCCCATTCAATCTATGGCAAAACTAGATTCCAAGAGGTGTGGAGAATACAAATTGATTGTGTAAGTATAGAAAATAAATATAGTGGAAGCACACGAACACACAACAATAAAGACACAAGGATTATATTGGTTTGGGCCCTCTCTTGGTACCTACTCCACTCTCCAAGGTTTTCCCAACCTCGGATTCCACTATAACCCATGGAATCATAACCATCCTTGGTTTTACTAGCTAATTAAGAACTTAACACTGGTTTTACGAGCTCATCAGAAACTCTATAACTATTGGTTTTCACTGAGCTCACCAATTACTTATACAATCTGATTTCTAAAGAGCTAACTAGCAACTCAACCTTTTTAGGTATACATGTACAATAAAATGCCTCTAGCTAGGCCTGGATGTACATACAGTTTAAGCTCAAGTAATAAAGGTAAAATATTAAGCTCACAATGCTTTTAAATCTCCCTTGATGATTGAATGACAAATCTTTGAAGCTCTTTATCCATTGAAGCTTGTTGGAGAGGATGCACCTTTTCAAATTTTGAATTCTTGTGTTTGTTTTGTGTTTATTTTTCTCAAAAACCTCTCTTTCTTTCTTTGGAACTCCTATTTATAAATTCCATTTCAAACTAGCCGTTGCTTCCTAAATTTTTAAACCTTTGCGAATGCCTCACTGTAAACCATACAGCCTTGTCTCGTTGCGCTATTTTGGAGTTTCTAAAGTCACTTTCGGAGCCTCCAAAGATCAGAGTCTATCTATTGTGGGTGCTCATGCTTCGTTAACTCCGAAGTGCATTTCGTGCCTTCGAAGCTACATATTGATCATCTCTAAATCATCTGAAATTATAACTTCAGATGCTCTTTCCCCAACAGCTCTTTCGCACCTCCAAAGCTTCTCTTTTGCCTTCGAAGCTCCTTTCTTCTTATCTCCGAAACTCTCTTCTTCTTCAACTTCGAAGCTTTCTCTTCTCATGCCTCCAAAGTAACGGTGTCACCTCCAAAGTCCTCTTCATTACTCCGAAGCTTCCTTCTCTTCTTCTCCGAAGCTTCCTTTCTTCGTTAACCTAAATTCACATTGCTGCCTCTGATGCTTGACAGAGTTAACTCCAAAGCTTGTCTTCTCAACTCCGAAACTCTTCTACTAAACTTTGAAGCTTCTGTTTTAACTTTGGAGTGTCCTTCTTCTCAACTCCGAAGCTCTTCTTTTTGACTCCGAAGCTTTTTTATTAACCCAAAAACTTCTTCTACTTAACTCTGAAGCTACCTCCAAAATTGAATATCTTAGAAGTATCATATTAATGTGGGACAAAGGCCAATGATTTGTTCCTACCATCTAGCTATTCATAAGACAAAGTTCCTTCGTCTGTTGAATTGTAGAGGTATAAATATCTTATTGCTTCATAGCTTTGTCTACTGGATTTGTTTGTTTGTAACTAACAAAAGAAGTATTGGATTGCAGATAAGTTTTCTCGATATGCCTTCATCTGATGGAATATTTCTCCGCTTTATTTGTTGACAATCAGACAATTACTGACAAATTCTTTGTTCTGCCAGACGCTCCTTGCTTCTTCCACTTTGTTTGTTGGCAATAGAAGATCATTGGCTTACTTGTGACAGACAAAGTTTTTTTTTTGCCAAACGATTCTTGCTTCTTCACTTTGTCTATTGATGGCGGACGAAGTCTTTGTTCTGCTAAAAAGATCTTCACTTCTTCCACCTTTGTCTGTTGATGGTAGACAAAGTCTTTTATTCTGCTAAAAAGATCTTCACTTCTTCCACCTTTGTCTGTTCTCATCAGACGACCATTGGTGAAAACTACATCTTGCTTATGATAGACAAACTTTGTTCTAAACATAATATTTTGCATCTGTCAGATGTAGTTTTCTATTTTGACAGACAAATGGAGAACAGCCGAGTCCTTTTCATTTGTGCTTTGTCTATTACGATACTTCATCTTTTGCTTCTTTACTTAAGCCTTGTCGCCATGAAATATGTTTTCTGTGCTCATTTATCTTTAAAACCTGTAACTTGATTTTACATGCTAAAACTTGATAACAACCATTAGTACATAATTTTTAATCAAGTTTTGTTTATCATCGAAACCATGCATTCATGTCAACATTCTTCCCCTTTTTAATGATGACAAAACTTGATTAAAAATTATCTCATAAAAGATAATCTCTCCCTGATGTATGTAGATAAAAATGTTTGCAATGTTTAAACATTCCACAAGTTGCCATTTTTTGATGTTTCCTTATCTTGTTTTATATTCTCCCCTTGATTATTTAGAATGTGTTCTCTCCCTAATTTATTAAGTGTTAAGTGTTTATGCTATTTATATTTCCTTTTTGAGATAATTTGCATATTCTTTCTCCCGCTTTTTGTCATAAGCAAAAAGACCTACCTCTTGCTAGTAACGTACACACACAAATAGAAGTAGCCAAAAAATAATGAAAAGATTTCATTTCATTTTATTACAAACAATACTACAAAGTAGATTGGCCTAGACATAAACATTCTAAGTTTGGGGAGAAGAAAAGAGAGAATGTTATGGAACCTAAAGAGGTTGACCACAATGTGAGGGGATGTGCATCCAAAACCATAAAAGGCTTCTTCAATTCAAGTGTCAGAAACTAAAGTTTTAAATGGTGGATGAGAAGATGAGGGGTTGGAGATGGATGTAATATACTTGTTTTTTCCATTCCCCTCTTCTTCAAATGCCCCAGATGATGGTAATATCTGAACAAAGGCTATTCAACAATGATGAGATTGATGAATTATTTCTGCAAAGCCAAATTTTGAAGAGAAATGCTTCTGAGAGAATAAATGGAAGAATGGTCATAGAAGCATTTTCTTCCCTCCAGGAAAACAGTTGAAGAACCAGTAGTTGATTCTTCAGTTCCCACCATGCGCTTGTCTTCTCTTTGTGATTGCTTCCTAAATGTTCTTCTCTAAAGAATTTCATTTTGGTAGTGCAAGAAGTATTGTGATTTAGGAATTAAAATAGACTAATTATAGGGGCTATACAAGGTGCATGATGTGATTTTCCAAGAAAGGGAGAATAACTCATGCTAAAAATAGAGTTGTATGTGATAACCATAGTTGTAAGTTAATTTTAGCAAGAAAATGAGGTATACTCAACCATAGGAAACAATCTTCAGATGAAATGCAAATAGAGCACTTGATTCGAATAACTTACTTTATCTGAGATGAAGTTTAGTCTCAAGAGAGCATATTCAACATAGCAATTTCAAGAACAGAAACATTAGAGATTTTATCCTTATATCATCACATTAGTCATATGTAATTCTCCTCTAATATTGCAAAAGGTGTCTAAGGATAGTGGTTTAGTAAAAATATCAGCAAGTTATGCACTTGTGGGCATATATTCTAGACAGATATCATGTTTCTGAATATGATCTCTAATAAAATGATGTCTAATTTCTATATGCTTAATTCTTGAATGTAAAACAAGGTTCTTTGTCAAGCATATAGCACTAGTGTTATCATATTTCATGGGTACGTCTCTATAGCTTAGTCCATAATCAAGAAGTTGTTGTTTCATCCACAACAATTGAGCGCAACAACTTCCAGCTGCTATATATTCAACTTTTGTTGTAAAGAGAGCAACATTAGTCTATTTTCTGGAGAACATGATACTAAAATATTTCCTAGAAATTGATAGGTTCCACTAGTACTTCTTCTATCAACTTTATATCCTCCAAAATTAGCATCAGAATATCTGGTGAGTTCAAAGTTTATTCTTTTGGGATAATAAAGTCTTAGATTTGGTGTGTCAACTAAATACTTAAAAATTTATTTTACTATAGTGAGGTGTGATTCTCTAGGACTGGATTGGAATCTAGCACATAAGCATACACTAGAGAGAATATCTAGTCTTGATGCAGTAAGATAAAGAAGAGATCCAATCATACTTCTATATTATTTTTGATCTACGAGTTTACCTCTTTCATCCTTGTCCAACCTTGTTGATGTGCTCATTGGAGTACTTGTTGCCTTAACTTCTTCCATTTTGAACTTTTTTAACATTTTTCTAGTATATTTGGATTGGCAAATATACTTTCCATCATCTCTTTGATTGATTTGCAATCTAAGGAAGTAATTTAATTCTTCTATCATACTCATTTCAAATTCAGCTTGCATGATCTTTGAGAAATCTCCTCTTCATTTTCTAAACTTTGTATGTCTTCATCATTGGTGACGTTCTCTTGATCCTTCAATTTGAGCTTCTTCATTTGCATCACTATTACTCTCTTTTCTTGGGGTTATATTTACTTCATCGAATTTAACATGTATAGATTCTTCTACAACCTATGTTTTCTTAATGTAGACCCTAAATGCTCTACTGTTGGAAGAGTAACCAAGAAAGATAACTTCATCGCTCTTTGGATCAAACTTTTCAAGATTATCTTTCCCATTGTTCAGCACATAGCATAAGCATCCAAAGGGATGGAAATATGAGACGTTTGGTTTTCTTCCTTTCTAAAGCTCATATGGGATTTTCTTTAAGATTGATCTGATGGTAATGCTATTCAGTACATAGTAAGCAGTACTAACTGCTTCTCCCTAAAGTCTTTTAGATAATTTACTTTCATTTTGCATGGTTCTTACTATTTCCTAAATCTTTCGATTCTTTCTTTCCATAATTCCATTTTGTTGAGGAGTTCTAGGGGGATGAGAAACTATGATGAATTCCTTTTTTATCACAAAAATCAATGAATTTTTTATTTTCGAATTCACCACCATGATCACTGCGGATGGATACAATGGACTAACTTTAAAAAAAGTATAAAACATTGAAAATACTTTGTCTTTGCTAGTCTAGAGAATTACCCATGTAAATCTAGAGTAGTCATC